>JAFFST010053534.1:361146-384148 GCA_022414735.1 Noturus placidus
ATTAGATCTTAAAATCTTAAAAATCTTAAAATGCCTGTCCTCACCATGCTGGGATCAATATCACTACCAACCATCTAATAAAGTAAACCATAGGGATATAAATTAGAGCCGGAGTGATTTCCCCTCCCCCAAAAAAACCCTTAAACATAAAAAAAAAACACCCAAAGTCTCCATAACCCAAAGGAGACAGCAGTGTATCCCTCTACAAATAAAGTTGTCCACACTGAGACAACCACTCGGAAAGAACGCTGAACTAACCAACCCTTACCAAAACTAAAGCTTTCAGTAAGAGAAATTCCCCTACTGACTTCATATCTGATACCCAGTCTGCGCACAATAACAGATATAATGTCCTTAACTTTAACTTAAAAAAAAATAAAAAATAAAAAACCACGCCGTTGTGCAGGTGATACACTTCATTCTGATGTCAAGAGTTTCACATATTCTCCTGCTTCCTTCGCTGAAATGAAGTCCTTCTGGTCACCGTTATGTGTAATGCGAAGCCGAGTTGGGTGAAGTATTCCATACCGAGCACCCTCAACATCACGAAGCTGACGCCGAACCTCATTAAGCTCGAGCCCGAGCTATCTTAGGTGTGTAATCAGGGAAAACAGAGATAATCAAATTCCTCACTTTAATCCGCTGGAGCTCTCTCGCGCGCCATAATATATCAGCACATTCACTATAATAATGAAATCTACACACAATAGCTCGAGCTATTGTGAGAGCACACTCACACACCAATAGTAGCAGAGCTGACATGCATGGTGATTGTGATTGTTGCAGCCAAAAAAGTTTGATTTTGCTGCGAATCAAAAATTTCATAAAATTTGCGATGCAACTTGTGGAGTGTTTTTGTGCTTTTTTGTGGAAAACTAGTTAAATTGGTGAAATTGCAATGACATGAAATTGTGTTTCATGGTCTTTCACAATGATGTTTGCTGGTAAATGAGACCTTTTAGTTGTTCGACACATGTGAATCGAAGAGCGCTTTGCTGAATGCACTTTGTGATGACGTCACATGATGCGTCTTGGCCCAAATCTGCGGAAAATCTGCAGTATGATATTGAATCTCTCTCTTTGTAATGACGATGATGATAATGATGCATAGTCCCAGTACACTCACATTAGAAGTTCTCTGCATCCTAACTGTTACCCCTAAAGTTTCTAGCAGATACAAACTGATACAAACAAATCTTGATCCATAGAGATATGGAGTGAATCCATACCTTGTTGCTCCTACACAAAATCAAATTGATATTCTATCTGTTATTTCCACACCTACTGTAATTTATGTATTAATGTGAATGTGCGGTGTAGAATTTAGTTGCTGTTCTCGTATGTGTGTGTGTGTGTGTGTGTGTGTGTGTGTGTGTGTGTGTGTGTGTGTGTGTGTGTGTGTGTGTAAGAAGAGGTGTGCATGTAGCACTCTGATGCTCAGTGGTAGTGCTAGGCAATGCTATACTTAGTGGGGAGCCTCTCTTGATGTGGCGCTTTTTGTGATCATCTCAACATTGACCTTTCTCTTCACTCTGCCTTTAATCTTTTCTGTGCCAACTCCCTCCTCTTGATTGGTGTTGGGATTTGACTTTGAACTTTTCCAGTGCCACTTTTTGTCTCTGCTCACTATGTCTTTCTTTCTCTTTGTGTTTTTGCTGTGTCACTTATTTATTTATTTTTGCACAAAGTAAAGCTACAGTACACATACAGTATCATGTGGCACAGAGGCTGAATTATACTCAAGAGATACTTAAAACCTTAAGGTAAAAGTTTTAAAAGGTGTGAGTATTATGCAGTGCTTCGACAACAAATGATTTCAAACAATAACAAAGCAATTGTAGGTATAGGTGTATATAACTCCGGGCTATTCCTGAGTAGGACATTAATTGAGTGGTAAGACGGTTGCATCTAGTTATAAGTTAAACAGAATCCAGTCCGAAGTCAGTATGTGAGGGTCACACATTTTTGTTGTTGTTGTTTGTTTGTTTCTTTGTTTGTTTGTTTGTTTTTTCCTCTGGCAAGTCTTGTATTTAAATTTCCAGCCACTAGCACAGAAAAACCTTTAGATATAACAGAGTAATTTCTCAACATGTTGACACTTGTTGAACTGATGTTAGATTTTATAATATTGTAAACAATTAACAACTGTATTCCAAACTGTTCTGTAGAAGCCTTTTTCTTGAAAGACTCTTCACAAAATGAAATAAACATTTTAATTCTAACACCCAAAGATGCAAAAGTATGCATATTTATTTAAGTTAAATGAGACCTCTTTTGATTACAAACGCCAAACAGAATACAAAAATACTTGTAAAAACTATCAGCAATCAACAGGCAAGCATTAATTGTGATATCTCATATCAAAATTTTACCCTAGTCACCTGTAGTGCTATTGCCTTAACCTCTGAGCTACCACTGCTATAATACAAAGATAAGAGACATACACTATATGGCCAAACATATATGGACACTTCATATATATATATATATACAGTATATATATATATATAATACCTTCCCTAAACTTTTGCCACAATGTTGGAAGCAGACAATTGTATAGGATGTTTTTGTATGCTGTAGCATTAAAATTTCTTTTCAGTGGAACTAAGTGGCCCAGCCCATACGGATTGAACAGGTCATATGCTGCTGCATTCATTTTGTTGGTACCATTTTGTTGATCATGTCTAGATTGAATGTCAAATGTTGCCTCAAGAAGCCTTAAGCATATGGCATTCGATCGAGAAAGACATGTCTGTCCATCAAACTAACAAATAAGCCCACATTTACTTTCTCCTTGGGCAAAATATAAAAAGTCTTTGCAAAGCCAGACACTTTTAGATAGAGTTAGGGAGCATGGGCCAAAAAAAAACAAATGCAAGTAAATAACGTGATGGTGTCTTTTCTTGTATAAGCTTATATAGATTTACTTCAGCAGCCTGAGAGCTGTTCCTGCAGGTCTGATAGATATGCTCTGATATAATATAATAGTGTTATTTCCAGCTCTAATGGAGAAACATTATTGACATGAAAGCATGGTCCCTGATATGGGCTGAAATGTTCTGCTATTATCAAAAAAACAAAACAAAAAAAAAAGACAACAACATTGAGAGCATGTGATAGAGAGAGAGAGAGAGAGAGAGAGAGAGAGAGAGAGAGAGAGAGACCTCTGGGGTCTGTTACATATATTAGTGTTACTCATATCATAGAATATTTAATCCATCAATTTCACTTCATTTCAAATTTCAAAGACTCAAGCTAACATCAAGAAAATTCAGAAGCTATGTAACATACTGTAGCACTCATTAACACAACAACACTGCAATGCTCGTTTCACAAAATGCATTGCTGTTTGGAATGTGTATGTAATTGCTGTTTGTATTGTGTTGCTTCTTTTAAAAAGCAATTAATTAAAAACAAGTTAGTTCATTTAGCGTTTACTGAAGCTAAGAATTCAACTGTCAGCCTTTTCATGCTGCCTAGCATTAAAGCAGGAGACCTTTCAAAGAGCACTACCAGTCAGAAGTAGTTGCAACTGGAAAGAGATTTTAAGGACTGCATGAATGTTTGGATAGTTTGTAATCTGCAGTGTTTAAACAGTTTGAAATTTGGACTTTGGGTAGACTTGCCATTTGGGAATTTTAGGAATTTTCCTAGTGGGCTTCTCCGTTTTCCTCTGAGCGGGCTACAATGCTCACACAATGGGTCCCAGGATCGATCCTCAGGTAACTGTCTATGGAGTTTGTGGTGGTGCGATGGTTCTTTCTTTTACTATAGTTAACATTATCTTTAGGCAACATTTTTTATACCTCACCTTCATTACTTCAATCTGTGAGACATGCATTGTACTGTAGACACTATCCAGACACACACTGTATATTGTTCCCTCAAGCACTATCTGTTGGTGTTTCTTATTTGTTTTGCTAGTGTAGGAGTATTCTGAATTGGGAGCACCAGGACTACCTGATGAAATATACAGTAATTCTGAGCCTTTGATTGATTGCTTACCCATCAATTATTTCAACGCTTTCTCAAAGAATGTATCAAAGTCTACAAAAATTAGCTGTTTTATTTTTAGCATACAATATTGTTCGTTTGTTTGCTTTATTTGCTTGCTGTTAAATAAAAAAGGTGACACATATGGTAAAGCCTTTGTCAAGTCTTGTAGAGGAGAAACTGTGCAGTAGTGTCACCCTATGCCATAATAAATAATGACATTATACACATTAGTGTTGATTAAATGTTCTGCGGCCACATGAAAGCAAATTCACAGGCAGATTTTTTCTTCTAATTCTGCCCTTAAAGTGTTCTTTATGGGTCCATTGGACAATCAAGGGTTTTTTAGATACTACAAAGAACCCTTTATAGGGAAACACTTTGTAGTAGGGTGATACATACGTAGAACCTATAAGATTGGATCTTGAGGGACAACCAAAGAACCCTTTCAAAGCTTTCAAAGTTTTCATTAGATTTAACAAACTCAACTGTGTTAAATGAGGTCACTTTAACCCAGCAAGACTAATTATTAACCATAATAGCAGTGCACAAGTGTTAAGCTTGGCAAATACAGTCAGACAGTAAGCTTCATGTACTTTGATTAGAATCTGGCCACAGACCTGATTCAGTTTAGCATGGCTATGACACAGTTTTCTTTACTTTGCACACTGGGCATTTTCCCTGATTACTTCTCAGTTGTGCTGACAGTCACTGTGAAAACAGCTTTACGCTGAAGGCAAATTAAGACAATGTACATGCTGCCAAAAAACAATGTAGGATTTAACTAAGAAGGACTTAGGAGCATGCCAGTGTAATCAAACATGAAATCCAAAATGCTGTTCTACCTTTATGCAATGAGCATCATATATGTTTTCATCTTTCTTTTCCCACATTAATTTCAAATTTATGTTTCTGTGTTCAGTTTCCATGCTCGTGTGTCCATGGGTGTATGTGTATTTGGTTTGGTATGTTTTATGAGGTTTTGGGGATTGCTCAGGGGATGATACATGATCAGGTCTAACAGAATTCCTTGTGAAAATCATTTGCTTTGTGTTTTGGATATCACTCTATTCACTCCGGATGGAAGGTGGTTTATTGTCCCACAGCATGATAGAAAGGCTCTTCTCATAAGCCTGTTTTTTATTACAAAACTTTTAATGGGATCCAGACAATGACAATTATCTGCAGGCAATTCAGTTTTTTTTTTTTTTTTTTTTTGAATGAGGTCCCATTAATTGCATTTACACACATTCAAATGAAGTATGTCAAATGCTTTTAGTCACCGATTCCCAAACTAATTTCCATGGTAATGAATAAATTTCTTTGGGATCTGAAATGGTCCCCAAATACATTTGGGTTCTGGATGGAATATTGTGATCATGTCTTTCTTAGACATTCAATAGTCATTCTTTTCATATTAATGCATTATACCGTGTTGTGAGGTTGTGGTTTAAACAAAATGTACAATGACCCGCATCATGAGATCTCAATGAAATCATAATTGAAAGCATGGAATGGAAAAAAGCACTCAGATATAGTGCTAGGGAGAGCCTCACTCTTAGCTCAGTCGATCATCAATCAACAATCTCTTAACAATTAATAAAATACAAAGAAGCAAACAAACAGATAACAAATTACATTCTACATTCAACAAGAACAGAATCTCAATGAGTGGCCAGTTTGCATTCATAAAATAGTCTGTCTGTAAGCTTTGTTAGTTGATTTTGGGTTAAAATACTGTAGAATTTTGTAGATATCATGCTATGTCTTCAATATCTCAAGTCAGAAAGAAGCTTAGAGAGACAGGTCCGCCCCTCAAGGTGGCTTTAAAAATTTCATACCTGTCATGTCATGTGTGATGAACCATAAGAGGAGACTAAAGAGAAATCGCTTTAAGGGATTCAAGAATGCATTTGTAGTATAAGCTAAATACAGCAGTGAGGGAGGAGAGAGAGAAAAAAAAACTATTTCAGGCTCCAGGCACAAACAGTCTAAGCTTAGCTGGGGCAACTGGGAAAAAAATAGCTCAGGATTCCCAAGGAAATGGCAAGTCATAACCATGTGGGTTATCTTTGATGCACCAGAGAAAGAAAAAGAGAGCAAGTGAGAGAGAGTGAGAGAGAGAGAGAGAGAGAGAGAGAGAGAGAGAGTGACTGAGAGAGGCATATGGAGGGAGGCATCACTTCCTAATCTCTTCTCATCGCTGTTACTGTGTCAGCAGCACTGGTCTGCAGAAAACATCCTTTTCTCATTTTTCACTGCGCACTTCCATACTGGTCATGATTGTTGCCTAAGTGGAATTTCCACTGAGAATAAAAGATATGACTCCTCCCTGTAGTAGAGCTCCTCTCTGAGGAACTAAATGCATAAACATGGATAAACATCCTGCATCATGCAGCTCTAATTACAGCATGCTGGCATTCCGCTCACCTCTAAAAGGATATATCAGAATGTGATGCTTGAGCTTATGACCTGCTGTCACTTTGTCTTCATAAATTAGCCTGTCAGGAGTTTCTTTCAGCCACACTGCCACCCGTGGGAGGCCTCAAAGAGCAAATTGAGCAGTCGACCTTCAAATCTAGAAGCCAATCTTAATTTTCCCCTCTGATCAATGGTTGTGATGAAGTGGGAGGATGGGAGCGAAAGCCGAAGAAGAAGAAATCTTTCTAGGTTTGTCTTTGATTAAAAGATCCATGGTTAGTGAAGACAGATGGTGAAATGTCTGGATGATATCAATATTTGGTGTTACGCTAATAGTATAAGTTAGAATAAAAAAAAAATTCAAGTCTACATTGCCAGTCAAGCAGAATTAAACGTAATGGTGCCAGTGAGAATCATCAATTAATCTCATCTTTTGTTAGATACTCATACATAAGGACTGCTGCTGTAATCATAAAGACTGTGATGCTCAAACTGAACATCCTTTAACATGCTTAGTACTGGTTCACTTTATAATATACAGAGTAAAGGTTTAGAATCCCACTATCTGACCACCCAATAGAGGATGAGTTCTCTTTCTTCCTCATGTCGTCTCAGTGAGTTTTTCCCCGTGAAAGTCCCCATGAAACCAAAATTGAATTTTTGTGGCTTTTAGTATGAATAGGTTAGCCTTAAGATTGTCTATAATTCACATTTAGAAGATGTATACATTCAAAATTTACAGTCTCTCTCTCTACCACCAATACGGATCAACAATTGTGATGGCACCAATCTGCACTTCAGCGTCTCATCAGGTTTTCTGTCCAATCAAATTCTCTTTAGAATCTGAAGTGTCCCACCTCCAACATTATAAAAATCCGTGATACTAACCATCAAGTATGGTTTAGCCCGGGCTGTGTGGTAGATAAACACTATATTCAGAATCAGGATAGTTTTGTGAAACAGACACACTGGATTTATCAGAAGGTTCTAGATTAGCTTTCACTTGCTAGTTTTCTTTCATTCAGTAGGTTAGGCAGGCCAGTTCCAGTCAGAATGTAAACTTTTGATTAAAGCTATGCCATCAGGACAAGCCCTATCAGCCTTGGATTATGATTGATTACTCAAACTTTCCCCAAGATTAGAATTGCTCAATTTACATTGAAATGGAAGAAAGTCTATGTATACAGTCCAATGTAAGTCATCATTTATTCATACTTTGTGCTGCATATTATGTGCCCATGAGACCAAAATTAATCTAATTAGAAAGCAATCAAGGGTTTAGGTTCCATGGGATTATTCAAGTGCTCAAATGCGGGGAATGAAGGCTGTTCCTACCATGTGTGAAATTGCTAGCCTTTATGAGTTCAAATCCTAGAACTGTCACGGTGACAGTATGAAACCCTGAGTAAGGCTTTTATTGTGCTGTCACTAAAATCATTTTTCAAATGAATGAATGAAAATGGCTTTTCTGGAGTTGTATGTTGTACTGCTAAAGTGAACATGCGGAACTCCTGCAGAACTTTGCCGTATCTTTGAATACTAAAGCCTAAGCCTAGATGTAAGCACCAAGTGTTGGATCTGTTTCTGTCTTTCCAACATACTATAGATAAGAAGTGTAAATCATCTTTAATACTATTTGCCACAGGTTGTATTCAGCACAGCCATTGCTCCATAGACAACACAAAGCCCTAAAGTTTTATCATCCCCCTTAACAGTGTCTTTACAGCCTGTATGGGCTGAAGTCTGCTTTTAAACATTTTTAGTACACTGCATGCCTTGCTGGAAGCTACTCAGCCATTGGACTGTGCACAGGATTACTTGCACTACCAAGTAAAGCCTATTATTTCTATGCTGTTCCAGAAGAGTTCATTCTCTTCCTCCACTTCCTTCTCTTTATCCTCTCTCTCTCTCTCTCTCTCTCTCTCTCTCTCTCTCTCTCTGTGTGTGTGTGTGTGTGTGTGTGTGTGTGTGTGTGTGTGTATGTGTTGCCCCTCTATGTGTCAATCAGTCAAGCTAAGGAGTACAATACAACAATAGAGCTTGTCATTAACTCATCAGCAGTGTGTGTGAGAGAGAAACAGAGAGAGACGCTTCCATTTCCCACATATCACACTTCAGGTTACATCTTCAGGTTAATTGTTGTTCCTGGACACTGTTTGACAGTAGATGTGTGTGAGGGAACAGGTTGATGGTAATGTGTCTCAGCATCCTGTGCTGATCCCTTTGTTCTACACTGTCAATAAGCAGGCGGAAGATGTGCACGCTCTCATCACTAGTGCCAACATTCATTTGCAAACGTAACATTTACCATCGCTCCACATGACTTGTCTCTTAAGAATAGCTTATGCTTAATTAAATAGTTAATTATGAACAAGAGGAATGTGTTGACACTTCCACTTGTTTTGCTTGGATGAAAATAATTTCCACATCACAGTAATGTATTTGTACCTTTGAATTTAGCAATTTGCATCTGATCTCCTGCGATGAGCTGTGATACATGGGATTCAAATTTTAATAAGCTATAATATCCGTAAATGCTGTGGATTATTTCAGTCCCTGCAGAATTTCGTAATTTTTGTGATCAAAGAAATGAATGCAAATTGCTTGAAATCTTTCTAAATTACAGCAGATATTCCGTAGATTTTGGCCAAGACTCATCATGTGATGTCATCACAATGCATATTCAGCCAAAGCCCCCTTTATTTAATGTGCATTGAACAGCTAAAAGGTCTCATGTATGAACAAACATCACTGCAAAAGATTGTGCAAAACATTGTTTTGCAATTGAATTTATGCCAATTCAAGAAGTTTTCCACAAAAAAAGCACAAAAAAATCAACAAAGATTTAGAAAAAAGCTGAACCAAAATCACACATTTCTGGCTGCAATAATCACAACAACAACAACAACAACAAAACTCAGCAAAAGACGTAATCACAATGTTAAACAAAAACTTCATTAAGACATTAAAACAGGAATAGAGTAAGCCTATTGAGGCCAATCTAAATTATATTAAACAAAGGTTCATTACCACCTGGTTTATTTTCCTATAACAGCATGTCCCAAAGTGTCGTTTTGTTTTTTTTTTTTTCTCTTTTATACCACAGTGCTTTCCAAATTATTATTATTTTTTAATTCATTAATGAACACCACATCATAATTATCAAGCATTTGTAGTTACATATAATGTTGTGGAACGTCTATCAGACAAGTTAGTTCATGTTATCGCTTCCTTAATATCAGTTATAAACAGTAAAACCACCCACCAGCCCCTTTATTTCACTCTCTTGAAGTAAATAGGACCAAAAAAAACCAAAAAACAAAACAAAAGAAAAAAATTATGCCTCTCATGTGAAACCAGACAGTGCAAAGATTTTCTCATGGCAGAAAAGCATTAAGTGCTGACACCTTGGACTTGTTCCATAAATGCTAAAATAAACTAAATGTCTATGATTACAGAAACTGGTGAAGGTTTCTATAATCATAGACATTTTGGCTCCACAATATTTATCCAGCTTATTAATCCCGTACATCCCAAATCGCAGACTACGCTCCTCACAGCATAATCTGTTAACTGTTCCACAAACACACTTGAATTCTATGGGTAACCGGGCTTTCAGTCTATGCTCCTTCACTTTTGAACTCTCTTCCTCCTGAACTCAGGGAAGCCAATTTAAAACTCAACTTAAAAATACACTTCTTCAAACTTGCATTTGACTGCTAGTGTCTTTTTATTATTGTTCCATCACTTTTACTATCGATTGTGTTGTTTTAGTTCTTTTCACTTCTATTGTTTGTATTGTACTCTGTTTATTGTTCATTCATGTACAGCGCTTTGAGAAGCTACTTTTAAAGGCGCTTTATAAAATAAAGATTATTATTATTATTATTATTATTGGTTACAGGCAATTTGAAGGGATAATTGGTCCAAAGAGCTCTATTTATGCAGTCCAGATTTCATCTGTGCTAATTACCTAACTATCATATCTGTAACATTTCCTCGCTAACTAAGAATTAAGCAAGCATAGCTCGCCAGTTAGCTAACATGCCTAATTTATATTGCTTTATCAAACCTAACGGACGAGGTTTGCTAACTACATCTGTTTAGCTTATAAATGAGCTTACAGCTGACTGGGCAGCACATCGACTTTCAGTGCCACAATGTCCTCAATGTTGTAATCGTAAAACTGTCTTGAACATGCCCACAAATAATAACATTGTAAGCATGAAGAAACTTTAGTATCTCTCTAGCATAATTTTTAGAGTTTCTATGAGATATGTATTTAGGACACATGTACCTAAATACATATCATCCAGCCACTGACAGGACGCCAAGCCATAATGCTCTTGCACTATGTGAAAGTGTTTCCCAATGAGAACTCCCTGTCCCTGTCCTTAGTGCTAATCTGTAATAATACATCGATAACATTTTAGCTTATTTCAGTCTAATTCCTAAATAAAATTCTTGATAGATGCTTCAGTCAGATTATAACCAAATAGCAGCAAATTACTAGGCTACTCTGGTCTTTTTGCAACCAGATTTTTTTTTTTGTTTTGTTTTGTTTTTTTGTTTGCAAACAACAAAAGTAAATGTTAATGCTAATCATTATTTCTACGAGGCAATATTATTATAAAAGGATTAGCAGTGAATTGGTATATAATTGGCATTAATTGTCTATGATAAAACAAACCAGTCTCTGTACTACATTCATATTATATCTTAGTTAAAGGTTTATAAGTGACAGACATGTCCTTGCTCTGACTTCTGTGCACTCTCTCCAGACAGAGTGCAAATGCCTGTCTGAGTCTCTGTTTATTTGGATGTGAATCTGTGAATGTAAATTCTTGATTTGAAGGGTAAGTGGCTGTCACTCACTCGGTCTGCAGGGAGAGTGCATTCAAAAGTGCTAAGATGTAGTTTAGCTGCACTTACAGTTAGGAAGGCCGCCTCTGTCAACTCATCCTTCCAATAAGGCAATATCAGTAGATTTCAAAAAGCCTGAAATTGTTTACTGTATGTGTGTGTGTATGTGTGCTTAAAGTTTAGACTCTAAGGAGACCTAGTTGTATGCCCTCAGTATCTCATGTGTCTGATAGCACTGTATCTCTCTCCCTGTGGCCTTGCCTAACTCGCTTTGTGGACGGTGACTGTGATAGATTGAGCTATTACTGTGCACTCTAAGTTCTAAGTTGTTTTTCCATGTCTTAAGTGCACAATCAGTCCGTTTGGGATAGAAGCTGTCTGATTTCCCTTGTTGCTTTTACATCGCAGTATCTAAGTATCTGTATGTGTATGCATGTGTACTGGAGGCAACTCACATTTCCTATAAAGCATTGGAGAAGATAACAGATCAAATAAAATAGCTGCAAATTCTACATAAAGACTAGATACTGTATCTATACCTGTTACTTATATCAGTGATCACCAACCAATTTTTTTCTGGATCTACCCTCCTATTGAATTATCTTCCTTAGGCATGGAACATACATTCAGATCCAGAACTAATAACTGGCACCCTTGGTAAAGATGGGTAAAAAAAAGAAGTTATTTTTTGATTACCTAGCCTAATCTGGCACTGATGATATGAGAGAAATATAATCCTTAGAAGTACATTTATTCTAAGAAGATTAAAACTTTTATCAAAAAAGTTTCAACAAAACCATGTCATATATATTTAGTATTTTGTGCCAACATACAGTACTGAGTCTTCAAAGGTCTTCTCAAGAGTCTTCTCATTTAATGCTTGAAGATCCAACCATGACCAAATTGTAGTCTCTTAAAAGATGTATCCAGATTTTCTGGTCTTTATTTTCTGTGGTTTCCTCCAGGTACTCTGGTTTCCTCCCTCAGTCCAAAAATATGCATTGTAGGCATCTATAAATTGCTTGATTTGGCCCTGCAATGGATTGGCACCCCGTCCAGGGTGTCCCTTGCCTTGTGCCCTGAGCTCCATGCTCCCCACGACCATGTGTAGGAAGCAGTACAGAAAATGGATGCATGGATGGAGTCCATGATGGCAGAAGGTTTCCAGTTCCTTTGGAGGAAAACAAATCACAGATCTTCCACTATACTTATCTGTGGGAATTGCGTTCATTTATTGTACAACATCATTCTTTTCAACCTACATTGAGTTGTCAGAAAGCTCTATTTTTAACGCATAGGACAACGGTAGTGTCTAATAATCTCCAGTTGCCCATTTTATGTTTGTGAAAATGCTTTCTTCTGGACATCCTGTAAAAAAAGTTGTTTTTTGGCAAAGAAGTGGTATCTAATTGTAAATTGTAAACTTGTTGACCTTGCAATCAAGATCTCTAACTGTGCTCTGTGAAGAAAGCGTGCTTTTCTAATTGTGCAGAAGGATGAATCTCCAATAATTGATTATATAACGAATCTCCGATGATTATATCTATTCGAATGAACTGTTTTTGCTCTTGATGATAACTAGTAACTTAGACCAAGTCTGTCATATTAACTCTGCATAACTCTAAATGCAACCAAAACGTCAGTGACCTACACATTTGATATTAGTAAAGATGACTGAACAGCAGCAGTGAGGACAGCTGATTGAAAGGAACATACATTTAAATCAGGCTAAAAAGTTACATGCAGGTATTAAATACTCCCTGTTCCAGATTCATGCAGAGCTAAGGAAAGAAAAAGAATGAGAAAGAGAGCTGAAGGAAAGCTCTGATCAAAGCCTCGCTAATAAATGAAATTAGAGCAGCTTTAATAAACAGGGATGAGGAATCCCACCGAGAAATTAGTCTAGCGCCCGTTGGACAGAATGAAAGCTCACTGCTGAGTTTAGCCCACAGACATGATTAAAATAGTAGAATGGTAAATACAGTGCTGCTGCATAACATGGCTTCAGTGTCTTTAATAGTCTATAATCACTATAATACGTCCACACATGTTCCTGTTTCACCTGATATGTATTCGTGTTGTGAGCAATCCTATATTATCATACACAGCTCAGTCATTACAGAAATTGTAAATGTTTCTTCTTTCACACTAAATAGAAAGACCAAGATCATAAGGGATTAGACAATGGTATGGCATTTCACAGTTCAGTGCAGTACACTGGGTTTATCCTCCTGCAAAGTGTTCTCTCTGACTGTCTGATTGAATGATTGTCTGATCAAAGTGTGAGGCACACAACCTGGGTCCAGAGTGGGCTAAGATAACAACGTTGTACTAGACTTGAGAAATGTCACTGCTGCTGCTTGCCCTTTTTCTCTCCCATCTCTGATATCCAGCCATCTGGCTAGTTGATGTTCCGAGTCCCAGACAGAGCTTCCCATCCCAGATAGGAAGACACTACTAGTGACATGGCAGCTACAGTAAAGCATTGATGGTTTGTGAGAATTTCTGGAGTTTCCTTTGTTCCATTTACAGGCATACCTTTATTAAGACATACATTCAGGACCACTTTGGGCAACATTTTGCCTGTTGATGTTATATTGTCTCTGTATTCCAATATGTTTTTTATTGCCACTTCCTCCTTTCGGAACCCCTATTGCCAACTTAAGGGCCTTTATATACTTATATCAATTCATGGGAAGTCCAAGATGACTCCTTGGAGGCCTGAGGGATTGGGTGAGTTTAACTATAGGCTTTAGCCTCAGTGCTATACCTTGAAGGCATTGTGTTTTGTTGTAATTGGCTTCACAAAATTCACTGCAAAAAAAGCCAAATGAAACTATGTTTAAGCAGGAAAAATAAATAACATACTATTTCAACATTCTTGTGATTTATGTCTACTCCATCTGAATGTATACCATCTGTCGTACATTAATTTACTCTGCAAGCTATTTAGTGATGTGACACTTTACTGTAGCTTGAAGGAAACTGACCACACAAATCACCAAAGAAATCACTTTAGCTATATTGTTCTTGATGTATCACCCCACACTGTGTCAATATTTTTTTTTTTATAAACAAGCCTATGTACTGCATATTGGCTTGGCAATAATATAGTCCTGAAAATAAAGCCAGCACTGCCCGTGTGTCGACTATTGCGTCTGGTTCAGGAACATTCACTCAGCAAATTTGCTCTGTCATGTCAAAACAGCAGGTGTTTCTTTTTTCCATTCCTCTGAAAGCCAATTGAATGTACCTTGGATTTCTATTGCTTAGAAAGCAGCAGGACTTTGCCTCAGAGGCAGTACAGGGAAGCTGGGAGGCAAGGTATTATTATTGTATTAAAGATGGCTGCCCTTCTTTTCCACTTTCCTGTTGTGCTACAAATAACTGTATCATCATGGTGGCTTCTAGTCCCCCTTTATCTCCCAGGTCCATTGTGCTTAGTGGCAGACCTTGCCTGGTGGCTTCAGTTATCGGAATCTTTAAACCAGAGAGAGAGAAGACTGGCCACTGGCTGTCACAACTGATTGGTAAAAAGTAAACGACAGCTAACTTCTGTGCTTTCCTGAACTGCCGTTTTCATTATTGTTCCCTCTTACAAATAGTGTTGGGTTGTGGTAAAGTTGCCTGTGAGAAAGCCTAGTCACCTGGAGAAATAAAAGGGACCAGGGCAGAATTTCTAGAGCAGGGCGCTAATATAATCCACCACCACCTCTGAGACAGTGAATGAAAGCAGCCTTTATTATTACACTTGCAAATGCATATAAAATATCAACGTGTCTGAATGCTTATATGAAATGCATTGATATGTGGTTGATTGAAAAAGGCATTTTTGGTTATTAAAAACAAACAAGCAGGAAACAGAAAAAGGTGTCTCTACAGAGATTATGGGAAATTGTCCAAAGGTATGTGGACACCTGACCATCACATCCATTTGAGCTTGTTGAACATCCCATTCCAAAACCATACGCATTAATATGGAATATGAAGAGTTTACCCTTTGCAGCTGTAACAGCCTCCTCTCCACTGCGAAGGTTTTCCACAAGATCTTGGAACATGGCTGTGGGGATTTGTACCCATTCCTCCTCAATAGATATTATCAGCTTAGATTTTATTGGGGGTCAAAGCTATATGGCTCAGTGTCTTAAAATCTCATAATTGTCATACAGAACCTCATAACTCCTAAACTCCAAGCCTGCATCATGATGTCAGATATCAAGTATGAGTCTGAGAGTGTTTGCTGCAATACACTGGTATCCAATGTTTCTGTCAGGGATTAGCAGCACATTTTATGATGTTATAGATGCTACATACTGCATGTATGGGTTTTACTGTCTGAGCTTTTATTTAAATAAATAAATAAATAAATAAACAAATAAATAAATCATATACCAGTAGGAAATCATACCAAGTAAGATGATTTGTCTTTCTGGAAAAATGTTTTAAAAAGCTGGTCTTATTCTTACTGAGGGATATGAGGGATATTCGGGATGAGGGATAATACCTCCTCAGGGATTAAATGGTCATCTGGCTGCCAAACTTTCTAAGAGTACATTTTCCCATTCCTAACCACTTAGTCCTCTAGGACTCCAAGTCTCTCCAAGCACAGTTCTGGTTCCCTAATTGAGGCATCATTTACAGTAGTCCTTACTGTCAAACTTCCATTTATTGATTTTAGGATTTTCTTCCAATTTGGTCATTTTTACAATTCCTAGCCACATGGCCATTTCCAACCACTAGCGGGTAACTGTCACACCCCTATAACAGGACACTTAACAACCGGTGAGGGTGAAGGGTGCAGGCTAGCACATTTCTCTGAGACATGTGAAACCAGCTGCGGCATCTTTTTGAACTCCTGCTCATGAAAGATCTCTCTTTATCTCCCAGAGCCACCATCATAGGGCAGCTAAACACACTCAGAGGATATCACTAATTGCAATCTGCTCCATACAAGAGCTCACAGACACCCCATGAACGGCCAATCTCCTGACATTATAGCGAATTCTCTTCTGTTGTGCCACTCAGGAGTTCCTTCATTTAATATACAAAATCATACATGCACAGGCATTAGAGCTGCTCAACTTAGACAATAATAAACGTATTTGGACCTTTCAGTGTAATTAAATTGCGTGCTCCCCACAGGTAGTTCTATGAAAAATTAATCATCACAAGTTTTCCATGGTCTTGCAGTTACTTATGCATGAGAGGGAATTAAATGAGCCTTAACAATAAACTATTTACAATCCCACTACATTGCATAGAGTAATGACCAAAGGTGGCTCGTTGGCATTAATTGGAATGTGTGTATTTTAATAATGAAACAGCTCACCTTGAAACAGCTGAATAATATAGGATGGTTTTGATAGAATGTTAAGATTTTTTAAGCAATAACAATAATACATTTATTAAACGTAGACCACAAAATCTTGATTAAATATCTCTCAGCGTTTATAATTAATATAAGGGCCTTTTTATTGTTTTGTATGATATGGGTCTGGGTTTGGGTATGGGGACACATTGCGATATATGTTGGCAAAATGATCTAGTTTTAAAATATGTTTTATATAACAACAACTCTTTAGCATGTTTATGTGATTAGCAGAGTTTATTAAGAAATTTGACATACAGACAGTGAGAGAGATTTTTTCAAGGCAATATCCACTTTGTTTATTCCATTTCATTGATTTGGTGGTTTGGACTAAATAGGCTTTAATACGGTCATCATCCAAAAATGTAGTAACTAGCCAAAAAAACGCCATGCATATAAATGAAGAATAGCCATACATGCACATGCTCAGATTTTACACACAACAACAACATAATATCCAAACCACACACAGTGTAACAGTCTAGCAAGCATGTGTTTTTTTCCCTGAGGATTCTTATCACAAATGGTTTACAGCATTGGTTCCACCCCACTGCCATCTGTACGCATTAAGATAATAAAATGCCCTGCCATTTGCACTTAGGGAGTATGTGAACTGTCAAGATAGGGCAGGGCATTGCAGTATTTGTTCAACTGGAGCTGGAAGACAGTGAGACAGGATAGAAAGTGAAGTCCACTGAACTTCACTCATTTATTCCTCTTCTTTCTCACCCTGCAGCAATAGATAGCAGAGCTGCGTCTCAACATGGCAACACTAATCTTAAGAGAAAGGGTTTTAATGGCACCAAAAAGAAGTATTTTGGAGAACAATGCATAGATAGCTAGTTAGCTAGCTAGCTAGCTAGCTAGCTAGCTAGCTAGATAGATAGATAGATAGATAGATAGATAGATAGATAGATAGATAGATAGATAGATAGATAGACATTATAAAAAATACATATTAAAAAAATTATTAAATTGTGTTTACATTATAAAAGGTCTTAAGTCTCCTCCCCTGTATTATAAACGTTATGTGGTGAATACTTTTCCCAGTCTTTGTTGTACTTCTTGCCATACTTGGACCACTTTGTTGTCAGCATTATTTTTGTAAATGTACATAGGTCTATCAATAGCTACTATAGTAACCATCATTACTAGGAATTACAATGTGATTTTTCTCCAATGAGGGGAAATAGGGGGTGGGATAGGTCCATGTAGGGATTTGTTTGTCCAGCACATCCCATAGATGTTCGATTGGATTAAGATCTGGGGAATTGGGAGGCAGGGTCAACACTTTGAAGTCTTTGTCATGTTTATCAAACTATTCCTGAACAATTTATGCAGTGTATCAGGGTGCATTATCCTGATTAAAGATGTGACTGCTGTTAGGGAATACCATTGCCATAAAGGGATATACTTGGTCTGCAGCAATGTTTAGGTCAATGGTATATATACTTTTGTGTCAAAGCAACATCCACATGAATGCCAGGACCCAACATTTCCCAGCAGAACATTGCCCAGAGCATTGCACCACCTCTGCTAGCTTGTAAAAGAAAACATTCATCAGACCAGGCAACCTTCATCCTTTGCTCCATGGTCCTGTTCTGATGCTCACCTGCCCATTGTAGATGCTTTTGGTAGTGGAGAGGGGGTTAGCATGGGCACTCTGACTGGTCTGCAGCTACGCAACCCCATACACACCAAGCTGCAATGCATTGTGTGTTCTGACTTCTTTCTATCATAGCCAGCATAAAATTTTTCAGCAATTTTTGCTACAGTAGCTCTTCTATGGAATCGGACCAGACGCGCAAGTCTTCACTCTACACGTGCCTTTGGCACCCATGACCTTGTCCCCGGTTCAGCGATTCTTCTTCATTGGGCTACTTTTTGTAGATACTAACCACTGCATACCAGGAACTTCACACAAGATCTGTGGTTTTTGAGATACTCTGACCTAGTCATATAGCCGTCACAATTTGGCCCTTGTCAAAGTCGCTCAGATCCTTACGCTTGCCAATTTTTCCTGTAGGTGAACTGACTTGCTTCCTAATATATCCCACTCCTTGACAGGTGCCATTGTAACATGATAATCATTGTTATTCACATCACCTGTCAATAGTTTTACTTCACCTGTCAATGGCTGATATATTTAAAGGAATATTTTATGGTAAGTGATGCCACCACAGCTGTGGCTAGCAAGGGCTGAAGAACTCTTATAAGAAACTGTTTTAGAGTAAAGTGTTTGTGTTTGCATTAGGCCCACACAAATGCTTTTCCACAATCTTATAGCAGGTTCAGCTGTGGTGTTTGAAAACCAAGTCATTACTGTGAATAATGAAGTGCTACAGGTGTTCTCCATTCCAAAAAAAGAAACAGGATGAGAACAAGAAAGAGACAGAGAGAGAGAGAGCGTGAAGAGGGGACATACTCAATAAAGAAAAGATCCAATTACAACCCATGCCAAAAGGCCAGGTACGACAGACCTGTGCAGAGACTTTGAAACACCACACTGCAAGGCTTATGAGGTCAAAGGGCAGTGGTGGTCAAAGGCACTTCAGAAACACCATCTCTTTAAAAGATGAAAAGTGTCACAGCATCCAGAGATACATTTTTAATCTTGTTAGCAGCTGTGTGAGGTGACCTTTAGTGTGCCTAGACATTTTGCAGCTTGGGTCTTTTATGCCTTTTTTCCCTATGCGAAGAATGGGGCAGTTTCTGAAACACATAAACCATGCGACAACTATATTAAATCCTTGCAGGCTGGATACTGAGCTTTACAGGGAAAGAGATTTCAAGGGACACTTTCTCTGCATTCCAATATACTTTCTAATGTGCTCTTATCAACCTGTCCTTGCCATTTCCCCTTGGGGGGATCCCAACACAGTTTTAAGGGCTGTTCCAATACTTTATTAACTTTCGTGAAGTTCATTAGATGAGCCTTAAGAGGCCTGAGGGATCGAGTCAATATAACTGTAGACCTCAGAAGCAGAACTTGCTTGGAATACATTGCTCTCAGATCCAATTTCCTTTCAAGCACTGCAAAACTGTCAGAAACAGCTGTTTACAAGTGTAAACAAGAGACTTTGAAGGCTTGTTAAATATTTTCATTGCAATTGTGATTCACTTCACAGGGAGCCGAGGGCTCTACACATGAACAACTGCACACATAAGATCTAGAAAACAAGATCTAGTGTTTGATTTGTTTCATACAAATATACAGTGGGGGAAAGATGTATTTGATCCTCTGCTGATTTTGTACGTTTGCCCACTCACAAAGAAATGATCAGTCTATAATTTAATGGTAGGTTTATTGGAACAGTGAGAGACAGAATAACAACAAAAAAATCCAGAAAAACACATGAAAAAAATTTTATAAATTGATTTGCATTTTAATGAGGGAAATAAGTATTTGACCCCTCTGCAAAACAAGACTTAGTACTTGGTAATGACTTAGTAATTACTTTTCATTTTCAATGCCCTGGCTGAGGGAAGGAGGTTCTCACCCAAGATTTGACGGTACATGGCCCCGTCCATCGTCCCTTTTATGCGGTGAAGTTGTCCTGTCCCCTTAGCAGAAAAACACCCCCAAAGCATAATGTTTCCACGTCCATGTTTGATGGTGGGGATGGTGTTCTTGGTGTCATAGGCAGCATTCCTCCTCCTCCTCCAAACATGGCGAATTGAGTTGAGGCCAAAGAGCTCCATTTTGGTCTCATCTGACCACAACACTTTCACCCAGTTGTCCTCTGAATCATTCAGATGTTTATTGGCAAACTTCAGACGGGCATCTGTATGTGCTTTCTTGAGCAGGGGTGCTGCAGGATTTCAGTCTTTCATGGCGTAGTGTGTTACCAATTGTTTTCTTGGTGACTATGGTCCCAGCTGCCTTGAGATCATTGACAAGATCCTCCTGTGTCGTTCTAGGCTGATTCCTCACTGTTCTCATGATCATTGCAACTCCACGAGGTGAGAACTTGCATGGAGCCCCAGGCCAAGGGAGACAGTTATTTTGTGTTTTTTCCGTTTATGAATAATCGCACCAACTGCTGTTACCTTTTCACCAATCTGCTTGGCAATGGTCTTGTAGCCCATTCCAGACTTGTGTAGGTCTACAATCTTGTCCCTGACATCCTTGGAGATCTCTTTGGTCTTGGCCATGGTGGAGAGTTTGGAATCTGATTGATTGACTGCTTCTGTGGACAGGTGTCTTTTATACAGGTAACAAACTGAGATTAGGAGCACTCCCTTTAAGCATGTGCTCATAATCTCAGATTGTTACCTGTATAAAAGACACCTGGGAGCCAGAAATCTTTCTTATTGAGAGGGGGTGAAATACATATTTCCCTCATTAATATGCAAATCAATTTATAACATTTTTGACATGCGTTTTTCTGGATTTTTTTGTTGATATTCTGTCTCTCACTGTTCAAATAAACCTATAATTAAAATTATAGACTGATCATTTCTTTGTTAGTGGGCAAACGTACAAAATCAGCAGGGGATTAAATACTCCCCCCCCACTGTATCAAAGATAACATAGCTTTTTATTTGCACAGCAATGTTTAGATGATTTTTCTTATTTTTGTGGAATCATCACGTTTTTATCGAAGTGTCCAACTATGCAATTGGAAACTTATCCTCCTTACATTTAATACTTGTTACTTGTATATGGGGAATAAAACATTACATGTGGTAGTGTATGTTGTTCAATGATGGGGTTGCATGATGCCATTACCACCCCAAAATGATTATTTTACAGTATGCCCTGAAATGTTTTAATCCTCTTACACCACAGCAATTCACCAATGCTAACTATGCTAATTTCCTATCCATTTATATGGATATAAATGTAATGTTCCATTTAGTTGTGATAATTTCATTTAATGTTGTGGAATGTCCATGAAACTAGTTGGTTCCTGTTAACCTGTTAACAGTTGTTCCATCATCAGACCCTCTATTTTTCTTTCTTTTGAAATTAAGCAGTCAAAAATATAGCTTGTCATTAAATCAGAAAGTGCAAAAAGTCCACTGTACTGAAGAGTTTTCTGGGCCAGAAAAACTTCAAATACAGCTTTACCTTTGACTGTAACAAATAGCTGGCACGGAGGGAAAACATCTACATATCAGGGGTTACATTTTTTAATCCGTTTATGTGGAGCTTCCATCATGCAAGTCCCTGTGTAGCATATTATAACTGAGCGCGTTAAGCTGTGATTTGCGTGCAGCTGGTAATACTGAGTTGTGCTGTTATTTAAAATAATAATAATAATAATAATAATAATAATAATAATAATAATAATAACCCAACAGCTTTGGAATAAACACATATCAGAATTCAACACCATGGTTATCCAAGAGGGTTACCCAAACTCCTGTTTTCTCAAAAGCCATCTAGCACAATGATTATCATAATATGGTATGAGGATTATTTAGAAAAATATCTATGCCATACAGAAATAGTGTTTAACTGCATAACTTTGGGTGAATGGGAACGGAGTTTTTACCACATAATTGATACATAAGCTACATAAAAAGACTTTTTAATCTTTACCAAAAATTAATATCTTATTTTTAAATGAATCTTATAGGAAAACGGATTAAAACCAAAAAACTAATCAGAAAGATTCTGTAAAATTACTTCACCAATGCTTTCTGGGTTGAAATTAAGAAGATTCTATAGATACTACAAACACCTTAGAAGCCCAGGTGGGTAAACAGGAAGTTTGATAAAGCTCTTCACAACGCATCCTTTTCTTGGCCCCGCTGCTCTACGTGATGAGAGGTTGTACAATCAGAAAACCCCATTTCTCTATCTCTCGTTCACACATGCACACACAACTCTCAAGAGTGCTATTTGTGAGCTCTCTGGGGTGTTCTTGGCTGCCCTTCTCGGAGCCACAGCTGTCCCTGGTGTGAAGGATCTCTATATTACACTCAGTCTGAGACTCTACCTCAACTTGTTCAGTGGAGAAACATATCATTCATTCATCTTCATTATCCATTTTATCCTGGTCATGGTGGTATTGAAGCATATCCTGGGAACACTAGGTGTGAAGCAGGAATACAAACTCCATGGTATGCCAGTCCATACAGGGCACTATGCACCATTATTCACACCTAGAGGCGATTTAGCATAGCTGGTCCACCTACCAGGATGTTTTGGGAGGTGGGAAGAAACTAGAGAAACCCACAAGGATACAGGGGGAATGGGTGAAACTCCAAGAGATCTGAGGTGGCAACACTATAGAGACTAGATTCACTCATAATGCTTGGACATAATTTTACTTTCATGTTTAATATTTGTAGACACGGAAGCACAAATGGAGATGGAAGCACAAATATATATATATATATATATAT
>JAFFST010053535.1:0-18048 GCA_022414735.1 Noturus placidus
GAGGCCTGAAACGTGGCAAAAGGTCGAACAGTTCAAGGGGGCCGAATACTTTCGCAAGGCACTGTATGTGTGTGTATATATGCATGTCTCCATATATATATATACATATATATATATATATATATATATACACACACACACACACATACATATATACACACACACACACAAATAAAAAACAAACACACAGAGGGGGAAAAAAGTATTTGATCCCCTGCTGATTTTGTACGTTTGCACACTAACAAAGGAATGATCTGTCTATAATTTTAATGGTAGGTTTATTTGAACAGTGAGAGACAGAATAACAAAAAAAAATCCAGAAAAACGCATGTTAAAAATGTTATAAATTGATTTGCATTTTAATGAGGGAAATATGTATTTGACCCCTCTGCAAAACTTGGTGGCAAAACCCTTGTTGGTCATCACAGAGGTCAAGACGTTTCTTGTTGTTGGCCACCAGGTTTGCACACATCTCGGGAGGGATTTTGTCCCACTCCTCTTTGCAGATCTTCTCCAAGTCATTAAGGTTTCGAGGCTGACATTTGGCAACTCGAACCTTCAGCTCCCTCCACAGATTTTCTGGCTAGGCCACTTCAGGACCTTAATGTGCTTCTTCTTGAGTCACTCCTTTGTTGCCTTGTCCATGTGTTTTGGGTCATTGTCATGCTGGAATACCCATCCACGACCCATTTTCAATACCCTGGCTGAAGGAAGGAGATTCTCACCCAAGATTTGACGGTACATGGCCATCGTCCCTTTGATGCGGTGAAGTTGTCTTGTCCCGTTATCAGAAAAACACCCACAAAGCATAATGTTTCCACCTCCATGTTTGATGGTGGGGATGGTGTTCTTGGGATCATAGGCAGCATTCCTCCTCCTCCAAACACAACGAGTTGAGTTGATGCCAAAGAGCTCCATTTTGGTCGTATCTGACCACAACACTTTCACCCAGTTGTCCTCTGAATCATTCAGATGCTCATTGGCAAACTTCAGACAGGCATGTATATGTGCTTTCTTGAGCCGGGGGACCTTGCGGGTGCTGTAGGATTTCAGTCCTTCAGTCCAAAATCACTCAAAGAGAAAGTTAGAAACGACAATGTCTTTCTTATTTTTCTCACACTGAATTTGCTGCTCCACTCTGCCACTCACTGAACAGAGCAGCCGCAGAGAAAGGTGTACATGTGGTAGGAAAGCAGGACCTCATGATCATGGGGCTGTATTGATGACTCTCTTTATGAAAAAAAGCTAAACTTTTGCCCAAAAAGTCGCTAATGGGGTCTGAAAAATGGACCAGAGCTGTCAGTCAAAACCAATAAGTGAATAGCAAGACGAGAAGATGTTGCAGCAGTTAGTCATATTTTAATTGAAAGGATTGTATTTGTGTTCAATCAAAAATAAACATTTAGCGATTTTGGATTTATTTACTTTTTATAATTCACGCACTTTTTAAGCACAACTAGATAAAAGCCTATTTCCAAGGTTTTCCAATACTTTCCAAGTACTTCAAGCACCTTGTACGAACCCTGTAAAAAAGAAAGAAACCACTTGTGTACTAACAACCACACATGGAACAGGACAGCCAAGGAAAACAACAGGAGTTTATGACAAACATTTTGAAAGCTGTGAAGAAAACCCCAAAAATAGGGCAGGGGTGACAGTATCACAATGCACCATTTAGCGAAGAGGCCATACCACAAGATGCAAACCACTCATTAGCAGTAAGAATCAGAAGGCCAGACTGGAATTTACAAATTAACACAGACATGATCGATAAAAGTTCTGGAACCAAGATTGACCTCTACTAAAGTGATTGAAAGGCCAAAGTGTGAAGAAAGAAAGGATCTGCAGATAATCCAAAACAGAAGCTTATCAGTCAAGCATGGTGGAGGATGTACTGTATTATGGCTTGGGCTTGCATGGCTGCTTCTGGAATGGGCTTACTAATCTTTATGGATTTAAATCATGATGAATTATTTCAGAAATTTAGATAAAAACACATCTTCCAGTTTACACAGAAATACATCCAAATTTATCGGGATGAACATCATGCAGCAAGACAATTATCTAAAAAGCACTGCCTACTGAACAAATGACTATCAGAGGGAAATTATCGAAGGTTCTAGACTGGCCAAGTCAATCACCAGACCTTAACAGTTCAGCATGTATTTTACCTCTTGAAGAGGAGAGTGAAGGGAGATACCCCACACTCCACCATCATCAGAAACAACTGAAAGAAGCTGAGGTGCATGCATCACAAAAGATGAATGCAACAGTTTGCTCATGTCAGTGGGTCATTAGTTTGATGCAGTTACTGAAAGCAAGGAATATGCAACCAAATATGAAGTGTTATTTACTTTAAGACTATCTGTACATATACTTTTGCTCAACTGAAATTGGGCAGTTTGCCACCAAAAGAAGTACTGAACACGCTAACTGAAATTTATTTAATACTTGGTGAAGAAGCCTTTGTTTGTAATGACCACTATAAAAAGCACTTCCTGTATGAATAAATTAATCTGCTGCAGTATTCAAGTGTGATTGTGGCCCATTCTTCTACACATACTGTCTGTAAATCTGGTTCAATTGGCTTCAAGTCAGGTGATTGACTGAGCCAATCTAACATTTTGTTCCCTCTCTGAAACCAATTGAGTTTCCTTTGCTGTAAGCTTTGCATTGTTGTAATGCAGGAAGGTCTATCAATGTCTCAATCATACTGGTTGATGGCAGCAGATTCATTTCAAGAATCTTTCTGTAAAGGGCTCCATTCATCGTTTCATCGTTTCTGATAAAATCAGCCCCACACCATGATGCTTCCACCTCCAAACTTCACTGTTGGTATAGTGTTGTTAGGGTGATATGAAGTGCCATTTCTTCACCAAATATGGTGTGTACTGTGACAAACTTAAATTTTGCTCGTCTACCTGGACTACACTTTTTTTAGTCCAGCTGAACCCCAATATGAATACAAATCATGGATTTGGAGAATTATTAATTTTAGTAACAATTAAGTACAAGATACAAAAAAAAAAAAAAAACAGGAAAAAAAAAAAAGTCAAAAACTTTCACAGTACTGTAGTTTAACCCCCCAAAAAATGGACCAAATGTGTGTGAGAGGCTCAACAGGGAGGCTGGAATTTGAAACAAAAAAGTGGAACACTTAAGATCTTGGTAACAGACCTTTAATGGACTAAAGAAAAAAACCTCACCTTTACTATAAAACAACTGCAGCAAATATTTAGAAAATGCTAATTTAATAATCACTGCACATTTTTATAGCAAGAAACATGATTCCATGTTAACAGAAACATGATTCCATGTTACAAGCATTAAGTAAATATATCTGGACTGCAATCTCAATTAAGCTACAAACAAGAATCGATTTTAAGACCCAAGTCCTCTCACAGTCCATATTCCTCCTTCTACTTTTCACTGCCCCTCCTCTCCACTGTAAAACTTCTTTCCAGCCCCAAGTCATCAATAACTGATACAAATTCAGGTCTTTTAAACATTTCACTCTCAAACAATATTGAAAAAAACTCTTCCTAGGCTTTCAAACACATGCAGGTATGCAGTAAAAATCTCACCTCTTTGCCAAATGGCCTTAATCTCCACCCAAGGAGAATGTAGCAGTGGGGTGCTAGCTCTGCAACCCTGAATACAAGTGCTGTTTATTGGTCATCATGGTGTTTAACATTGACATTATAAAAGCTTTTCTTTTTAGTACCACTCGTATGATGTCTGTCCAATGGCAGAAATATTTATACAGATGCACTAGAATGTTTATATTGACAATTACTTATAATTACCTAAAAGATCAGGATTCATAATCAGGTCCATAAGTATTTGGACGGTGACATTATTTGTTATTCTGCCTCTGTACACTACAATAGATTTGATATGAAACGATCAAGATTGGAGTGTAGAATTTCAGCTTTACTTCAAGAAATGTAACCAAAATATTGAATGAATCATTTAGGAATTACATTTAGGAATTTACAAACAACCATAAATAATAGGAATATTTTTAATACTTGAATGCAAATCCTTTGCAGTCGATTACTACCTTAAGTCTGGAACCCATAGACATCACCGAATGCGGAGTTTCCTCCCTTGAGATGCTTTTCCAGGCCATTACTACAGCTTGTTTGTGGGTCTTTCTGCCTTTCATTTTGTCTTCAGTAAATGAAAGGCATGCTCAATTGGGCTGAGGTCATTGGACATTAAATTTGCCTTAAGAAGCTCTTGGGTTGCTTTCATGGTACTTTTTGACTCATTATCCATCTGTACTGTGAAGCGCTGACCTGTTAGTTTTGCTGAATTTGACTGAATCTGAGCAGAAAGTATAGCTCTATACACTTCAGAATTCATCCTGCTTCTTCCATCACCAGTGACCTCATCCATAAACACCAATGCCACAGTTCCATTTACAGCCATACATGCCCAGGCCAGATCACTTCCTCCACCTGTTTGATAGATGCGGTATGCTTTAGAACATGAGCCCTTTCTATCCTTCTCCATAATCTACCAATCATTCTGGTAAAAGTTAATCTTGCATCAGAACCTTTATTTCGAGGCAAACCATTTGAATTTACCTTCATGAAGGCTTCAATGTAGATGCTGACACTGATATGACTACCTCCTCCAGAGTGTTCTTGACTTGGCTAGATGTTGTGAAGGGATTTTTCTTCAACAAGGAAAAAAAAATCTACATTCATCTACTTCAGTTGTCTTCTGTGGCCTTTTGGTGTTGCTGAGCTTGCCATTGCTGTCCTCCATTTTATAAACATACCAAATATTATATTTGGCCAGACCTAAAGTTTCCACTATCTATCTGATGGGTCAATTTTTGTTTTTTGATGGGTGGGTTCCAGCCTAACAATAGCCTCCTTCACTTGCATCAACATCTCTTTGGACCACATATTGAGAGTTCCCATGCACAGCTACCAAATGCAAATTCAACTGTTAGAATCAACTGCAGACATTTTCTCTCTTGAATCTGTTATGAAATAACAAGGAAACAGGCCACACCTGTCCATGAAACTGCTCATCAGTCAACTGTCCAATTAATTTTAAGACTGGGAAAAATGAAGGAACTCTAAAATGGCTGTGATTCCTAAATTGTTAATGCAATATTTTTTTGTTAAACCCCTTGAATTAAAGCTGGAAATCTACACTTCAATTACATCAAGCTTGCTTCAAATCCAGGTGAACAGAGGCAAAATCAAGGAAATTGTGTCACTGCTCAAATATTTTTGGACCTGACTAAGTCTTATTTTACACACACACACACACACACACACAGGTCATATAATTAGAATATCATCAAAAAGTGAAACTAGTATAATGTATACATTTATTACACACAGACTGATTTCAAGCGCTCATTCCTTTTAAATTTTGATCATTAACTGACAACTAATGAAAAACCCAAAATCAGTATCTCAGAAAATTAAAATATTACTTAAAACCAATACAAAAAAAAAGGATTTTTAGAAATGTTGGCCAACTGAAAAGTATGAACATGTACAGTACTCAATACTTAGTTGGGGCTCCTTTTGCCTGAATTACTGCAGCAATGCGGCGTGGCATGGAGTCGATCAGTCTGTGGCACTGCTCAGGTGTTATGAGAGCCCAGGTTGCTCTGATAGTGGCCTTCAGCTCTTCTGCATTGTTGGGTCTGGCGTATCGCATCTTCCTCTTCACAATACCCCATAGATTTTCTATAGGGTTAAGGTCAGGCGAGTTTGCTGGCCAATTAAGAACAGGGACACCATGGTCCTTAAATCAGGTACTGGTAGCTTTGGCACTGTGTTCAGGTGTAAAAAGTCCCGTAGGAAAATGAAATCTGCATCTCCATAAAGTTGGTCAGCAGCAGGAAGCACGAAGTGCTCTAAAACTTTCTGGTGGACGGCTGCGTTGACCTTAGACCTCAGAAAACACAGTGGACCTACACCAGCAGATGACATGGCACTCCAAACCATCACTGACTGTGGAAACTTTACACTGGACTTCAAGCAACATGGATTCTGTGCCTCTCCACTCTTCCTCCAGACTCTGGGACCTTGATTTCCAAAGGAAATGCAAAATTTACTTTCATCAGAGAACATAACTTTGGACCACTCAACAGCAGTCCAGTCCTTTTTGTCTTTAGACACTTCTGACACTGTGTCTTGTTCAAGAGTGGCTTGACACAAGGAATACGACAGCTTGCATATGTCTGTGCGTAGTGGTTCTTGAAGCACTGACTCCAGCTGCAGTCCAGTCTTTGTGAATCTCCAGCACATTTTTGAATAGGTTGTTTCACAATCCTCTCCAGGGTGCTGTTATCCCTATTGCTTGTACACTTTTTTCTACCACATCATTTTCTTCCCTTCGCCTCTCTATTAATGTGCTTGGACACAGAGCTCTGTGAACAGCCAGCTTCTTTAGCAATGACCTTTTGTGTCTTCCCCTCCTTGTGCAAAGTGTCAATGGTTGTCTTTTTGACAGCTGTAAAGTCAGCAGTCTTCCCCATGATTGTGTACCCTACAGAACTAGACTGAGAGACCATTTAAAGCCTTTGCAGGTGTTGAGTTAATTAGCTAATTAGAGTGTGGCACAAAGTGTCTTCAATATTGAACCTTTTCACAGTATTCTAATTTTCTGAGATACTGATTTTGGGGTTTTCATTAGTTGTCAGATATAATCATCAAAATTAAAAGGAATGAACACTTGAAATATATCAGTCTGTGTGTAATAAATAAATACATTATACTAGTTTCACTTTTTGAATGGAATTACTGAAATAAATCAACTTTTTGGTGATATTCTAATTATATGACCAGCACCTGTATACACACACACACACACACACACACACACACAGTATCTCACAAAAGTGAGTACACCCCTCACATTTTTGGAAATATTTACAACTTTTCATGTGACAACACTGAAGAAATTACACTTTGCTATAATGTAAAGTAGTGAGTGTACAGCTTGTGTAAGTGTAAATTTGCTGTCCCTTCAAAATAACTCAACACACAGACATTAATGTCTAAACCGCTGTCAACAAAATAAGTACACCCCTAAGTGAAAATGTCCAAATTGGGCCCAAAGTGTCAATATTTTGTGTGGCCAGCACTGCCTTAACCCTCTTGGGCATGGAGTTCACCAGAGCTTCACTGGTAATTTCAACGAAATTACAATTAATCTAATATATGTAACAAGGCATTCAGGTCCTTTTAAAGGGGAAAAACAGATGGTAGTCAATGTATTGCATTGGACCAACTTTGCCAGCTATAAAAATCTTAGAATTCCTCAAACTTTAACCCTGATAACCCTGAGTCGGCATGGGCAACTAACAGATGACAATTGCTCGCCCCCTCTATTCATCCCCTGCCTTGCAACACCCACTCCTCTCCCTTCTTCTCACAGCCATCCATATCCACTTAAGTTTTATTTTTAAAAAAGATTGTAAGGTAGACTTACGAACACATGAATTCACAGGGGTGCCAATAATTATTGCACACGTATATTTAACCTATAAGCGCTGGGTTTGCAATTGTTTGATCTCCATGAGAGCAGAGAAATTTTGTGAATGTTTTGAACAAAAGATCAAAAGGTTAAAAAATAACGACGATCTTTCACAGCCTTCTTTGCTCATATTTACCAAAGGTGCCAATATTAGTGGAGAGCACGGTGTGTGTTTGTGTGTGCATGCATGTTTGTGTGAGAGAGAGAGAGAGAGAGAGAGAGAGAGAAATGACTAGGGCTGTAATACAGCATACACCAAGTCATTTGATATGAGGCTCTCAATTTGAAATGCCCATGTATTAAATATTACATCATACAAACTGCATAATAAATTAACATTTAAACGAAGGCTGCAACAACTAATATTTAATCACATACTGTCACAGCATGGGTCAGCCTGGTTTGTTCGATTCTGACCAAATTCAAATTAAAATAAAGGCAAAATAAATATCCACTGGCTGTCCTACTAAAAAACACCCCATTGCTAATTTATTTTGTTTACAGAGTGCGTGCAAGGAAAATAATTTTTCGAGCCGACTCGAAAGGTTTGGGGTTGACTGATGAGAACTGAAAGCAGGAATGTATATTTTGTGAATGCTAAAAAAAAAATTTTTTTTTAAAAGTTTAGAATTTGGTGTTTATAAAGATAATAAATTAGTACAATTCAATGCCCGCTGCATTGAAAGGGATGCCTCTGACAAGACTTGGTGGCATTCTTGTTCCTAGTATTCCTGAAACCCACTTAAAATGGGAAAAAAAATATTTCCATTTGACCTTGCTGAGACAATGACCAAGTTAAATTAAATTCCAAATTCATATCGTGTGAATTCAATGTTAATTCCATATAAACTCTACAAATATTCGACCACTTGTAGAAAGCAACAACTTTGCATTAGGAGTTGGCAAAGTGACAATTAATCCAGATAAATTTTAAAATGCATCTGAAATATTAATTCTCAGAGAATGTATTTATGATGAGTATTTTGAACCATCTTCGTATGTTTTCCTAAAACCCTTATGATAGAATCCAGAAGTCAGAAAATTGTGTGTATACATGTTTTCTATTCAGGAAATATACCTGCATTATTGACATGTCTTTTTGTCAGGAGATTTTGGGAGACAACATACTTTGTAGAAATTCTGTGAATTAAAATGTACAAACCACAAGTATTAAGACAAACCGAATTAAGATGGGCTGGCCCATAATAGAACATAAAATATAAATTTTATTTTAATTTTCGTTTTTGCATTTATGAGGAAAACCCATCATGTTACGGACAAGATAGTTATGAAAACGGCACTTACCTGACTATGGAAAAGCATAGAAAATGCTTTAAAAACTTAAACAGAAACCTCTGGTGGGTATTTAGACCACCAAAGCACTTTAACTTTAACCACTTTAAACTTTCAAAGTTAAACTGAAATCACAGTACCACAAGTGGTTATGGATTATTTAAAACTACAGCCTACATGCAGCATCTTTGCTGCTGTTAAGGTCTAACCAGCATGGCATTGTTCAAGACTCAATTTAGAGAGCATTAATTTGGTGTCTGCATGAGACCCAGAAAGGTACAGATTTGTTAGCAAGATGCATCAGCATGTAGTAAATGTTTATCATATCAAATCGCCAGTTCGAGTTCAAATCACAGATATTTTTCCCACAAACCAAAGACATGCACGTCAGGTGAATTTGAGTTACTAAATTGCCAGTAGGTGAGTATGTGAATGTGTGTGCATTTCCTTTAACCCCATAGTATGTCACTATGCAACTGAATGTCAGTAAAAGAAGATGGCAGTGCAGTAATTTTGTATCTTCAGTGAGAGGAGGCAAGACTAAATAGGGTTTACAGAAAAATGTGGAAATTCTCATATCTTATAGACTGACCAATTATTGGTCTTAATTCTGTACAAGCTGTAAATCAGAGTAAGAGGAAAAATTTATATATGGCAATTATTTTGGCCACTAAAGGGGATGACACTGAAACACTAGGGCTGCACAATTAATTTAATATTTGTCTCGATCAAGATTTTGAATGCCCACGATTACATGAATATGTTTGACTACGATACCGACGTTTAAAGTTCGTCCTCCGCTCATAGAAAACTCCATTGCATATCAAATCAAGCGCTTCCTAAACAGCCAGTCACCATAGAGAGGTGCAGGGATGATGCCATTTTGTAATGCCAAAACCCGGAACCGATTGATCATTTTAGCCCTTCCAGTTCCATTGTCCCAAAGTCAATAAGTTTTTTTGAATGGGATTTTGGTGAACTCAAAACATTTTCACGTTTCATTCTACAACATAAAGTACACCAGTAATACCCCACTCATGATTTTTTAAAAACTTGTATGTATTGGAAAGGCAGTTGCTAACAAGTTGCTAAATAGGACTACAGACATTGTCATGGACATTAAACCTAATCACGCCAAAGAGGAAAACCTTGCCAATAAACTGGTTCAGATATGCTGTAGGTTTGCACAATTAATCAAATATCGCTCTCAATTTTGAATGCCCACTATTACATGGACATGATCAACTGAGATATTGGCGTTTAAAGTTCATCCTCCGCTCATAGCAAACTCAGCTGCATATCAAATTAAGCACTTCCTAAACGTACAGCCGGTCACCATAGAGTGGTGCAGGGATGACCTCATTTTGTAAGGCCAAACCATGAAATTGGTTAGCATTTTAGCGCTCGAGTTGCCAGCTTCAGGAAAATCATGACACTACCATGTTGCTAAGTGGGACTACAGACGTTGTCCGGGAAATTAAACGTCATCATGCCGAACAGGAAAAAATCTGTGCAGATAAGATTAAGATTCATCCACAGAGTAAATCCATATTATGGAAAATGTTTTTAAATCAAGTTTGGAAAAGTTGTTGGAAGCTTGGTGATGGTGAAGTTGAGCGACCATTGTGTAGTTCGTTTATAGCATATGGTTAATTTTTATTCCTGGAGATTGTATTTAGACTTAAACTTCAACTTCAAAATTTGCAATACTAACACGTTTTGTCCATCAAGATAATTTTCACAAATTAACACAGCTTTTATGATCACAGAGCTTATTTTTTTGCAATACTCCAAAAGCCTATGGGAAAATACTATTGGGATTTTGTTGAGGGAACCAGTGTGAAGCCAACTTCTTGCACCACTTTATTGGGTGATTTGGCTGAATCTCTCCCCTGTAAAACACAGTTATTGCCTTTTCTGCATGGGCCTGAATTGTTTTCATTTGGTTGCATATTTTAATTTGGTTGATAACATTTATTTTTTACTTATTCTATATTTTGCTTCTACGAGATGATGCACTTCAAGGACCAGTCTAATTTGATGCAACGATTTGCACATTAGCAGGAATGCAGCACAACATTGAGGTGAAAGTGAAATAAAAATATTCTCAAAATAATCGTGATTATCATTCTGGTTAATTATCTAATCGTGCAGCCCTATGAAGCACTAACATCCTATAATGCTGAGCAGGAAAACAAGTGTGTCCGAATTCCAGGTTATGTGAACATGACATCAGCAGAGCATATGTCCGGATGAGTAACATTCCAGCTAACACCCCTGGCTAGTGCTAATGATTTCAGTAGTTATGTTTTAACCAAGTCTAATAATAGCTGGCATTTGGATTCTATCTATTAAGAGGAGGAAACAAAGCAGCAACACAATCTGTGTGAAACAGATGTCCCAAAAATTGGTGAGGGCATTCGCGCAAAATAGAACAGTGGAATTTATTTAAAAATTATTATATGATACGTACTTAATCTTTAAAACATTACGGATGTGACAGCACTAAAGTGTGGTGACTTCCTAAATATAGCCCTTATAAATTCAAAATGCAGGGCTGTAATGATAAAGTGAGTATTTTTTTCTCTAAATATCTTTCTGAAAATACTTGGTTAATATGAAGATTTTTTAAAGAGGTTTTTCCAATTCTCTTTTGAAAACATGAAATATGGCTAGTTGAAAATGTCATGTTAGTATTGGTGCACACCTCTTGTGTGGTGGAGAAACATGCCAATTTCCTTAAAATTTCTATTAAAATCACATTATTGTAGTAAAATACAGACCTAAATGGAAAACTTAAAAAGGGGTTTGTCCTTTTGGTAAGAACTTTTTTTTTTTTTTTTAAATGGTAAGGTTGACATTTGCATGGACTAAACATCTACGTTTTACCCTTCCACCCCCACCAAGCTGGCTTTTTTCCCCCGAAAACGCTCTGCCAAGTGGATACATTTGAAAATGCCATTTTCACATTGTAATGTGGACTGAGAAAACTGAGATATTCAAAAACAATGACGTTCTTTTAGTCACATCATCCAGGCATGTGACCCATTCAAGATGGTGGACAATGTTGTATTGCAGTGTTGTGTCTGATATTTGATAGCATTGTTAGACTACTGTCACATTGAACAAGATTAAAAAAGTAATAATTTAAAAAACTGTGTTCAAATAGATGGAATATAAACAAACTTCTGATGAAAACCATGCAGGCTAAAGCTTGTGTTTTTATGCATACACAGTATAGGGATGTAAGCATTTTCAGATGTTTCAGTGTGGACAACAGCCTTGGGGCTGGCTCAACGCATCACTACAGAAGATGGGTCCAACTCTGCAAATGAACTTGTCAACCTCACTTATGAAGAGGACAAAGTTGACAGCAAAGTCGAGAGCAGCAGGAAATGAAGGCATTGACACTACTGGGCTACCATAACTCAGAAGGGACCTGCATGATGTCTACAAAATGCTCTCTCAAATGCCAGGTAAAGCCATTGTTGTTTCTATTCCAGGTATTTTCTGAACCCAAAGAAACAAGAATATTAGACCTTTGCATGCTGAACAAATAACTGAGAAACTAGAACTTCAGCATACTGACACATGCAGCTCTTATCCGCTCTGTGCATACAGGCAAAGTGACTTTGTGGAGCAGGTCAAAATTCTGGTCATTGAGAGCCACTCATGTCCCCAGCCCAGATTTACTGTCCAGGTTAGACTTGAAGCTCCACAATAAAAGTAACAGCACCCCTATTGAATAACAGCTCTTTCTGCATCAAAAGAGAAGACGCAGTGACCTCTGTTCTATTCCCTGAACAATCAAGATTCTCTGATGGGATGGATGTGCTAACACAGGAGTGTCTGCATACCCTCTTATATGAGATTCTCCCACTGTAAATGAACAGGGCTCACGATTATTTTGATAACTCCTGCTGGACAGGAAAACATTGGTTGGCTGACATAATCCAAATACTTTGCAGCCACCTGTGGCCCCTGCTGATACACTTATCTCCTCTCAGGCTTGTGGAGAAATAGTTCACCCTCATACAAAATGCCTGGCGCTCTAGGCTTGGCCCATAAGATGTTAAATCTGACCATAGGTAATGTTATGATCAACCATAAGGGCAAAGTGTTCTCTACCATTAAGGTATAATTGCCTGCCATTTCAGCTTGCTACATAGGTTTTGAGAACAAGCCAGTGAGAAAACGCCCCCTTAATTGTCAACTCACAAAAGGGGCTTGTTGACTGTGCCCCATATCTAGGCCTTGGCTATGGTGCTGGAGGTATTATTAGGACCTCCAGTCAACGCTCTGGATGAGCTAGATCTCAAGTGTTTCAGTTGAAAGCAAGACTACTGCTGGCACTGGCAACAACAAAGCATGTTAATCATTAGCATGCTCGGTCAATAAACCGCTCATTTTTGACATTACTACGGGGTGGTGCTAAGGTTTCATTGAATCCTAGTTTCATCCCAAAGTTATCAATAAGCCATTGATAAAGTAATTATTTTGCACATCAGCCCAGGAATGACAATACTCTCAGTCCACTTGAAGGACTTATGTTAACAGGAGAGCAGGGATCAGGAAATCTGACCAACTCGTTGCATCCTGGGCTACACCTCACTTGGGTAGACCCATTATGAAACAGCAACTCTCGCACTATGTAAGCTCTCCCCTTAGCTTAGTCCCTACAGCCTCCAATGGGCTTGTGCACCCATTCCACATGCGGAATGGCCACATCTTGGACCTGGTTTCGGGTAAAATCAATTGAGGATATTTGCACTTCAATGAGTGATTGCCACTCACAAAGGTCATTGCCACACACCTTTGTGAGGTTTTATATGTTTTAAACTGACTAAACACATACTGCCACATTCTATAAACCCAAAAAAAGGCAAGTCACTCTGATCAGCCACATTTGGCCAAGGTCTTCGAGATAAGCTTGTTCAGCAATTTGGGTATCAGGATCTCTCATAGCAAGATACGAATACCTGAAAGAGAATGTCGGGCTATGACCATAACCCCGAAGCACCAACTGTGCCATTTCTACACTATTGCAACAAGTAGCAGCTGATATGTTGAAACCATTAGAATTTTCATTATATAAACCATTAGATTTTCACAGAAGACCTAAAAGTTGATAAAGAGAACCCGGGTGTGACCCCCTTGTGCATTATTAACTGCAACTAAATATTTCTGATAATTATTTCATCAATAGCACACCAGCTTGGAGGAATTTTAGCACATCTTATAGGGCTGCACAATTAATCGAATATCGATCGCAATTACGATTTTTACTGCCCACGATTAAATTAACATGATTGACTGTGATATTGACGTTTAAAGTTCGTCCTCTGCTCATAGAAAACTCTGGCTGTAAGTGTAGGAAGCACTTGATTTGAGTGGAGAAAACAGCAATCACATAGTGCGGCGCAGGGATGTCATTTTGTAGTGCCAAACCCCGGAAACAGAGCAGCCAGTTTCTCTGCGATTCTAGCGCTTGCGCGAGGGGAAATCATGACACTAGCTAGCACAATGCTAAATGGCACTGCAGAGGTTGTCAGGGACATTAAATCTGATCACGCCGAATGGGGGGAAAAAACTTTGCAGATAAACTCCGAGACCTACAGTGCGACTTCATTTGTGACTGAAGTACTTTGTGTGACTGTGAATGAATATTTGTTTATTATTAAAAATAAATATATTATGCTAGTTTATTTATCAATTAACCAACAGTATCTCATTGCTAGATTTTTAATTCAATTAACAGTGACCATGAGCAGAGAGTTTACATTTAACTGTTTCTGATAGAGATCCTGATTAAAGTATAATCAAAGATTGATATCTGAATGGTATTGGTATTTTTACTTATCCTAGATTTTGGGTACAATTTTATTTATATTTTGCTTCTATGTGATGATGCACTTTAAGACTTTGAAAAAATTTGTACATTAGAAGGAATGTAGCACAACATGAAGGTGAAAGCAGCAGTCTGTTTAAATTAAATGTGAAACTTCAATAAAAAATGTTATCCCTAAAATCGATGAATAATCGTGATAAATAAATCAAGATATCAATATTGATCAAAATAATCGTGATCATTTTGGTCATAATTGTGCAACCCTACCATCCCACCAATTCTGGGATGGTGGTTTCCTTAAATGAACTAATTGCTTCAGATCCATCCACATTTCTATTGAATTAATGTCAGGACTTTGATTTAGCCATTCCAAAACATTAACATTATTCTTCTGTAACAATTCTTTGGTATAACAATGTGTGCTTAAGGTCACTGTTTTGCTGCAAGACTCACTTTCTCTTGAGTTTAAGTTCATGGACAGATGCTTGTATTACTTGACCTTAGTGCAGCTTTTGTTACTATAGATCATACTATTCTCCTTGATAGATTACAAAATGTTATTGGCATTAAGGGAACGGTCCTCTCCTGACTCAGATCTTATTTGACCGATCGGTATCAGTTCGTAGATGTAAATAGAGACTTCTCCACGCATACCAATGTTAAATTTTATGTTCCACAAGGTTCGGTTTTAGGCCCACTGCTTTATACATGCTACCTCTAGGTCAAATTATTCGTATACATGGAATTAGCTTCCACTGTTATGCTGATGATACACAGCTGTATGTTTCAGCAAAGCCGGAGGAGAGAGAGCAGCTTAGTAAAGTTGAGGATTGTGTAAAGGACATTAGACTTTGGATGCTAACTAACATCCTTTTACTTAATTGTGATAAGACAAAAGTACTTGTACTAGGATTACGTGTAGCTAGAAGTAAGCTTTCTGATCTCATAGGAACTCTGGATGGACTTTGTTTCATCATGAGCAGCAGTACAAGACTTTGTTAAAATTATTGACTCATTTGATGCTCATGTAGATAATATTGCTAGGATAGCCTTCTTTCATCTCAGAAATATTTCTAAGATAAGAAATGTATTACTAGATATTAAATATATTATAAATATCTAAATATTGTAAATATTTATAAATAAATATATTACTAGATTAATGCAATGCCTTACTGTCTGGATGTTCCAGTAGGAACATAAACAAACTCTAGTTAGTCCAGACTGCAGCTGCTAGAGTCCTAACTAGAACCAGAAGAAATGACCACATCACCCTGATCTTAACACTGCACTGGCTCCCAGTGAAATCTTGCATTGATTATAAAATACTATTATTAACTTATAAAGCACTAAACGGTCTCGTGCCACAGTAACTAAGCGACCTTTTGCTTTTTTATGATCTCCCAGCCTACTTTGGATCAAAAGATGCAGGTTATTTGACGGTACATCAAATAGCACAGAGCTTTCTCTTATAGAGCCCCAGTTATGAACAGTCTTCCAAATAGTGTTCGGGACAGACACAATCTCTGTGTTTAAGTCTAGGCTTAAAACGTATTTGTTTACTCAAGCATACCATGACTAGACTTTATTATGCTAAGCACAGTCCTAACAATCCTTTCTCTACCTCTCCTTCTGTTGTGCCACACACGACTTTATGGAGATACTAGAGATCCTGATCCTTTCTGCTCTCCGGACCTGCCTGATCCGTTTCGGATGTCCTACCTCTGGTTGGAGCTCTCATCTACTCCATTTCCAGATTGTTGTGACTACGGCTGCTTCTAAGGCCAAACATACTTCATATAAAACCATAATGAACTTTTTCACACGATCTGTTGTTACCACGATGAGAATGGGTTCCCTTCTGAGTCTAGGTCCTCTCAAGGTTTCTTCCTCTTAACATCTTAGGGAGTTTTTCCTTGCCACTGTCGCCACCGTCTTGCTCAATTGGAATAAATTCACACTTTTAAAATCTGTATATCGTGTTTATATGTTTCTGTAAAGCTGCTTTGAGACAATGTCTATTCTAAAAAGCGCTATACAAATAAAACTGAATTGATGTCCTGACATGTTCCTTTAGAATTTGCTGGTATAATTCAGAATTCACTGTTCTGTCAATGAAGGCAAGCCATCCTGACCCAGATGCAGTAAAACAGGCCCAACCCATGATACTACCACTACCATATTTCAGAGATGGAATAAGGATCTTGTGCTGCAATGCAGTTTTTTTCCGTTCATCAAACAGAACACTTCTCATTTCAACCAGAAAGTTGTATTTTGGTCCCATCCACCAACAAACCATTTTTCCATTAGCTTTCTGGCTTGTCCATGTGATATTTAGCAAAAGCAGACAGGCAGCATTGTTCTTTTTCTTGCAGCCCATCCATGCACACCACTGTTGTTCAGTGTTCTGCTGATAGTGGACTCATGAACATTAACATTAGCCAATGTGAGAGAGGCCTTTAGTTGCTTAGAAGTTACTTTGGGTTCATTTCTGACTTTGCAGACCATTACAGATTTCTGTTGGACAATCACTCCTGGGGAGGGTAACAATGGTCTGGAATTTGCTGCATTTGTACACAATCTGTCTGAATGTAGATTGGTGGAGTCCAAACTCTTTTTGGTCTGTAACTTTTTCTAGCCTGATAAGCATCAACACCCCTTTTTCTGATGTCCTCAGACATTTCCTTTGTCCATGCCATAATACACTTCCACAGACATGTGTTGTGAAAATCACACTTTAATAGATCCCTGTAGTTTAAATAATTGTTATCCAATTGATAAACATCTGACCAATTAATTTCACCTTCAAATTAACTGCTAATCCTAGAGTTTCATGTACTTTTGCCACTCACATATGTAATATTGAATCATTTCTCAATAAATAAATTTAGACGTATATTTTTTTTGGTTCATTTGGTTCGCTTTGTTTATTTTTATGATGTGTGAAAATCTGATGTATTAGGTCAGGTTTATGCAGATATATAGAAAATTCAAGCTTTCAAACACCATTATACATCACTGTATAGCTTAATACTCTGGTATACCATGGTTTAAGGATATGTTACTGCTTAATGTGATGTCCCAATAATTGTACAAGAACCATATTTATTTACAGATGTTTTGGTATTCTTTGGCTCCCTATTGAACAAAATATTCAAAAAAAAGATTGACTAACTGAGTTTCTGCTGGCAGCTCAAATGCTGTTTATATATCCTATGGGGAAGAGGGATAGGGGAGGGGTTGATGGACAGATGAATAGGAAGGGGAGAGCAGCACTGCAAAAACTAGAAGCAACAAGGAAGATGACAATCGCCCACACATTTCATTACACCATTACACTTGGTGCACACAAGCTGCGAAAGCACAGAAAGCTTTAATTTCTGTCGGTCCTT
>JAFFST010053535.1:24693-35589 GCA_022414735.1 Noturus placidus
ACAGCCACCCTGTAAGCCTATATAAGCTGCCCTGAAAAGCCTATCTATATATCTATATCTCCATATCTATCTATATCTCCATATCTATCTATCTATCTATATATATATATATATATATATATATATATATATATAAGGTTTTTCGTTACCAAGGTGTCACATAAGAAACATCCCATGATTGATAAAAGCAAAGACCTCTCCCAAGACCTTCAGACCCTTATTGTTGCAAAACATTGATGGAAACGAATACAGAGGTATTTCAATGCTCCTGAATCTTCCAGTAAGCACTATTGAGGCCATTATCTGCAAGCAACATCACTCAGTCATCAACCGGCCATGCACAGGAGCTCTTCGCAAGATTTCTGACCAAAGATTCAGAAGAATAGTCCTACCTCCTGGTATAGGAACAGTACCACCCTCAACCGCAAAATCTCTGCACAGAGTGGTGAGAACGGTCCAGCACATCGTCGGAGGTGAGATTCCTTCTCCCAAGACATGTACACCAGGCGGTGTGTGAAGAAAGCACAGGACACATTTTAGACTCCAGCCACCCAAGCCATGGACTGCTCTTGCTCCTACCATCAGGCAGATGGTATCGAAGTATCACATCCCACACCAGCAGGCTGCGGGACAGTTTCTTCTTGCAGACCATAAGATGTTGAAATCTAACCAAGAACACCGCCACAAGCACAACCCACTCTCTCCAATCAACCGCACATAATCATTTACATTGGACTCTGACGGTCCTTGTACTGCATGTGCAATATCTCCCACAATGTCACTTTTGACTGCATACGATGTTACAATTTATAACTATTTTTACTTCCTTCGAGCACATTAATAATACGGTTTGCTACTTGTTGCACTAAGCAAGAGTTCATTCATCATTTTTGCACTATGCCTGGGTAGGAGTGTGCAACTCTTAACACATGAACTACATTGTATATAGCTGCTAAAGCACTCTATATACATGACAAACTTGAAATTATGAGCTGGGAAGCAACAATAAAAAAAAACATCAATACAGTATTGATGTATGGGTAGGGGTGACTCAATGGGAAAGGTTATGGGTTATTAATCTGTGCCAAAATTGTCGGGCCCTTGAGTAAGACCAATAACCTTCTCTGCTCATGAGGTTGTATAATGGCTGCACTCTGATACCAACTTTTGTCCAAACCAGGATACATAAATTTAACATGTTGATCATGCTGTGCATATGTCTAACAACAACTCGATTTTCTGGGATGTTTGAAACTTTTTACAAAGGATACAAAAAAAAAAAAAAGGGATTAAAAGAATCTGATTCTTGACATAGGTTAATTAGCATTAGTACTGCATGCTAGATTGATCTGAGTGACATTCCTATTAAATAAACAAAATATTTCTTACACTTTAATAAAACCATCTCTATCTACATGATCTCAATTTACAAGTAATATGAAGAAAGGCCACCACTTTTCCACCATTCCCCTTTGGGCCAATAATGATTAACCTTAAATACATGTGCATGAGTGTGCAGAAAAACTGTGACTTCAAAAAGAGATTAAACATGGTTTATTATGTGCTTCATATGAGCTGTCTCAGGCTTTGACTTCTCTCCTTATCCTTTGCATGGATATCTGATTGGCAAGCAATAGCCTAATGTAAGCTAACAGGTTGAATGATCTGCTTATTGTGGTGTAATCCTGAGATTAACGATGCAATTCTGACATATCTGAAACCTTGCTGACACAAACAGCCCAAAAGTAAGAGAGAAAAAAGTATATATGCATCACTGCACACAAATGTCTAATTGATCTCCGTTACCTGTGTTCAGGGAGAATGATTTTCTTGCTTGCTCGGGCCGCTGGAGTTGATTTGCTCTTCTCCATCGCCATCAAATAGCTGACATCGGCGAGAACTGCCTCTAGGTCCGCCATCTTCAACCGTGGCTCAATCGAATCGATGTAGAAACAGTCGCGGGAATGTTGCGGGGACAAAGAAATCGCGAAAGACAGTGGGCTTATTTAATTAACACAACACCAACAGCACGGTGGCAGTGCAGGAGTCCTATGCGAGCATAGATCAAGCCCGTCCGATTTCTGTAGTCTTGATTTGCCGATCTTCAAAAAACATTCATTATAACATACAGAACAAGATTCATGCGAAGAGGGGAAAGCGAGTTTCTACTGCGAGCAGCAGTGTTGAATTGCGGTGGGTTTTCTAATTGTAAAAACTGCAGCGTGAAAGCAACTGCAACCAATCCTACCTAGATATTACAGTAATATATTTTTATTACTATTATTCAATGTTTCCCTTTCGGCCCCCCCACCCCTTGCAGTGAGCGTATTGCAAGAACCCACCTGCTGGTTAAGACTCTCAAAATCGAGCCAAGCGGGCAAATGTAAATTCACACATCAAGATACTGCTAGCTGGCTAATCCAGCTAGCATGGGCAAGCAAGTCGCAAACTGCGCGGTGCTCTATAACGTGCGGCTCACTTTATTAACCGAATCTAAACAGAGGCTGTGTAAAATAATACACACTTTTAAAAAATAACAACTACGAGACCCGTAGCTGTATCTATAAATCCCGTATCTACAGTTCAACTGGTACAGAACAGACCCGCTCACTTACAACGAGTCACAAAAAATATGAAAATGGGCGACGACTGTGAGATAGTTGGCGTCGTTTTGCTGACATTTCAAGTCAACCTAAACAGAGACTTGAGCAACTGAACGACGCGCATATGCTTATTAATACAAGCTCTCTCTCACACTGCACCTCCCTGGTGAAGATGAACCGAATGGTCGGTTTCTACGGGTTTACCGACCAGACCTTGTTGACAAGATAAACCACTGTGTATCGACTAGCAGGTTAACACGCTAGCTCACTATATCCGGCTCCGAAAGCTTGCCAAGCACGCGCGTGGGCTGGCTGTTTATCTAGTTATCCATCACTTGCTGAGGTTTTTGATTATATTTTCTCAAATACACCACTAGATAGCTCTATTTGCACGACCAGGCAGCTGTCGCGCCTCCATTTTCTCTTAACACAGAAAGGTGCCGTCACATCTAACAACTGAGTTTTCCCGTTCTGTTTTATACGTCTAAATTTATAATACAGATTAATCTTACAGACTGTCGCGCAAATGGTTTCATATATGATGTGTCAAATCGTAGATGCACGTTTACATCCCTAACATTGTCGCCCTTGTGCAAATCAACCACATAATCAGCAGCAAACAGTATTGAGAGTAGTTTTTCCTGAGTGCTGCGCAGAGGGAAACTAATGACATGGTGTTATAGCATTGCTGTACGGGTGATTTACCTGGTGAACGCGAGGGGGCGCTCAAAGGAAGTTAGCTCGATGTTAGCTTGCTTTGCGACTCTCGCGCACTATTAATGCGACTAAAAACCTTTAAGTGCTACCGTTTACTTCCAAACTGTTTGGTGTCTGCACATGTATAACGGACCTACAACGGTTTAAAAAGAAAAGAAAGAAAGAAATGCGGTTGGTTTTGGCGATCAAACCACAAAGCTAACTCTTGCGGAACTTCATTTTCATGGCTAACTCACTTAGCTGGCTATCAAGAAAAAAAAATAAATAACCGCCACTTAGCTCGCTAAACAGTTAGCTAAACTAAACATCCGTGTCGACGCTGTTAGCCTGTTTCAAGACCCAAACCTGCGTTGAAAAGACTCCACACACTAACACGAATCCAGCTTTCAGTAAGTTCATTAGAAAGGAAAGAAACTCTTGGTGCTTCTCATCTTGAAGTCCCCGCCTCGGCTGTTAGCGCAACGCATCCGCATTTGAGTTGCAGGAAAAGGCTTCAAACTGTTCACGGCCGTCCAGTATAGTTCACAAAATCCTCACAGCCCCAAATGCTCTCAAACGGTCTAAATATACAGAGTTGTAAACAAACAAAAAAAATGCCCCTCGATATGTTCGTTCCGACGAAATTATTTACTTCGCTGAATATGTATTTGCTAGGTTATTTGACCAACCACAGTTTGCTATGAAATAGATTTTCTCCTGTTGCAGCAGGAGCTGTACTTCCTCTTAGTGTAAACGCGCCGCAAAAAAAACACGGACTGGATCACCGCGCAGTGGAGCGTGGATTTAACTTCGAATTCACACGAGTAACCGAACAGCAATGACTAATTGTTCCCCAAAACAAAATCTCCCACAGAACGTTACATTTTTAACTACACATTTATTGAGATCTGATTCAAAACTCAACTTAAATGTATTAAGATCAAAATTATTTTATTATTTAGGATTTTTTTTTTTTTACTTAGTTGTGACGAATTCGGTTTTACGTTCATTTCTGTTATTACAGTTGTTATGGGCGGCTGTGGCTCAGTCGGTAGAGCGGGTTGTCCACTAATCGTAGGGTTGGTGGTTCGAATCCCGGCCCGGGTGATCCCATGCCGAAGTGTCCTTGGGCAAGACACTGAACCCTAAGTGGCCCCCGATGGCAAGCTAGCACCTTGCATGGCAGCTCTGCTACCATTGGTGTGTGAGTGTGCTCTCATTTTAAGTCGCTTTGGATAAAAGCGTCTTGTAAATGTTCGTTTTTGAACCAACTAAGCCACCTTTGCGCATGCCATGGTTACATGGCGCCCTCTGATGGTGTTACCCAACATGAGAACCCATGCCGTGAGGGAGAAGATTTACAGGTGGATAGCACTATTCGTATTTGTGTGCACAAACCCAAGCATATATATTGGAAATTAAGGAGTACAGTTAAGTTTTTTTTTTAATCTTGATTGTTTTGCTCAATCCATACACTTTTGCATTACCTTTTGCATACAATTTTGCATATCTTTTTTAAATGATGTCAAACTACTCAGGAGAGTGTGAATTAATCAAATCTTGCTGCCATTTATAAATAATAAGGCTTTCACATGCCAATAAATTCTTATGAGGTGGAGCCTAATTTACTCTCAGTTTTAACTCATGATTGGTTGCATGGATTAACACAAGGCCTGCTGGGGGCGCTGCTGTGAAAACGATTATGTGTATAACTTCAGGTGTTGTAGTTATACCATTACTGTCGCGGGACGCGTATTTGAAGATAGTCGCCTTAAAACGACAACCAAACGAATAACAACCGACACTATTCATTAACGTTATCAATCCACTTCATATTCGGTTCAAATTAAACTCCAGATATAGTTAGAAAGTGTGTTGGAGTATTGTTTAGCAGTAGGGTAAATACTAAGCAAGCTGGCAGAGAGCAAGTTCGTGAAATTCTTCTAAAACTAAGGGCAGAGCCTGCAGTGCTGTTTAAGGCCACTAGATGTCTGGATTAGATCAGGCTACAAAATAAGCTTGTAAAATGGCATGTTGATATACTGTAGCTATAATGTATCAGCACCATATAACGCATTTATATTTTGTATTGTTGTAAAATGTAAAAATAAATAAATAATAATAATAAAAAATATATATTTAAAATAAATCATTGTGTTGTTTAGTTTGATGTAACGAGGCTATTTCGAAAGCAAGCCAGGGTTTTGAATGGGCTTCATTTGAACTCATACATTTAAATGGAACCACTGTGATGTGTGAAATATTTTTAATGTGTGTGTGCTACCCGTACCTGTGTGACGTCATTGACATTTGACTTCAGTAAAGAGTTTCTGTCTGATGTAGTAATCTCGTGTCAGTGTAGTTCGGTACCTGTAAACATATTAAAAACAAAACATAACATGGTATCAGAAGTGGGATAGAAGAAATGAAAGCACAACTGAGAAAGATGTTGCTACTGCAACCACCTTCAGCTTTGTGTATTCAAGGCAACTTGGCGGACAACCGGAAGATATGGCTTCAGAAATTTGAATTGTACCTCATTGCTAGAGGAGTGGCAGAGAAATCGGAGACAGTACCGTGTACTACATTTCTTCATATTGCAGGCGAAGGATCCATTAAAATGGATAACACATTCCAGTTAACAGAGCGAGAAAAGAACAAAATTGTAGAACAAAAAAAAAGAAATCCAACGAATACTGTGACGCTCATAAGAATATGCCATACACTCGCCACATGTTTTTGATGACACTACAAGGCCCAGAAGAAATAATTGGTTCACATGTCGAAATTTGGCGATTTGACTGGCAACCTGTTTTCTGGCCTGGATTGCTTGCAAACTGAACATCACATTAAAACCGATCCCATTGTGTCACCAGTGATACATCCACCAAGGAAGGTCCCTTGGTAGTGCTCAAAGACAAACTAGTTTAAAAAGTACACAAGATGGAAAGCATGGGTGTAAGAGCAAAGCAAACAGAACTGACAGACTGGGTGAACAGCATGGTCACGGTAGTAAAAACCAAACAAGATACTTGTATGCATGGAGCCACAAGACCTTAATGCAAAAAAAGCATGAACATTACCCTCTACTTTCAGTGGAAGATGTGATGGCCAGTGTGCCAAATGTGAAGATATACTCAGTTCTTGATGCCAACCAAGGATATAAAACTAAATGATAAAACTAGATGATGAGAGTTAAAAACTCTGCACATTCAACACACCAGTAGGGAGATATTGATGTCTTTGTTTACCAGTTGATGTACCCTCAGCCGGCAAAGTCTTCCAGCGTGCAGTCGCGCATTTGTTAGAAGGTCTTGAAGGTGTGGTCAATGTCATAGATGACATCCTAGTATGGGGAGAGTCAACAGAAGAACATGACTGCAGACTCATCAAGCTGCTTGAAAGAGCAAGAGAATGGAATGTAAAATTAAAAAAAAGTGTCAGATTAGAACGACAAAAATAAGATATCTTTGAAACATCATCTCAGAAGGTCTTAAGCCAGATGATGAAAAAGTAAGAGCAATCATGAAAATGCCACCGCCCGAAAACAAACAGGCACTCATGAGATTCATGGGTATGGAGCAATACCTATCCACATTTATTCTGAATTTATCTGACATCAGTGCTCCTCTTTGAAAGCTGCTAGAAGATGATGTTCCGTGGCACTGGGAGGATGAGCATCAAAAAACCTTCACAAGAATGAAAACTCTACTGACAAATGCACCAAGACCGAAATTCTTTGATGTGCAGAAACCAGTGACAATTGCAGTTGATGCCAGCTCAGAAGGCATCTGAAAAAAAAAAAAAAAGTTGCATATGGATCATGTGCGCTCACAGATGCACAAAAGAGATATGCACAAATTGAAAAAGAGCTACTTGCCGTAATCTGTGGATGTGAATATTTTCATGAAAGTTGAAAGTGATCATAAACCACTGGAAAGCATTTTCAAGAAATCCCTGCATAAAGCTCCACCCAGATTACAGAGCATGCAGTCCAAAGACATGCATGGTAGGCTGATTGGCGTGTGTAAAGTGTCCGTAGAGTATGAATGGGTGTGTGAGTGTGTATGTGATTGTGCCCTGCGATGGACTGGCACCCTGTCCAGGGTGTACACCGCCTTGTGCCTGATGCTTCCTGCGATAAGCTCCAGGTCCCCGTGACCCTGAAAAAGGAGTAAGCGGTAGAAGATGGATGGATGGCTTCTTAGACTTCAAAGATAAAAGTAGCAAACAAACCAGGTAAAGAGATGCACATTGAGAACGCACTAAGTCATGCATACCTGAATGAGCATACAGAGGATTTACTTGGTCAAGAGCTAGAGCTGTGTTGGATAACAACATATCTGCCTGTGTCTGAAGAAAATCTGAATGCCTTCCACAATGCAACAGCTGCTGATCCATAAATGCAGCTACTGTGCAAAATGACCATGGATGGATGGTCTAATATAAGAACTGCTGTTCCAAAAGTGATTCAAGCATACTGGACATTCAAAGAAGAAATAATCTTCACATCAGGACCTTTGTTAAAATCTGGAAAGCTCATTGTTTCAAGTGAATTGAGACAGGAAATGCTGATAAAAATTCATGAATCACACCTTGGAGTTGTGAAATGCAAATGAAGAGCCAGAGATGTTCTGTATTGTCTGAACATGTCAACCCACATTCAAGCGTTTGTCTCTCAATGTCCAGTCTGAAACACACAAAAGAACAGTAATCCAAGAGTACCATTGATATCACATCCAATGCCCGGAAGGCCTTAGTCAAAAACTGGCCCAGATCAGTTACATTACAGTGGTTCAGATTACTTACTGTCTGTTGATTACTACTCCAAATTCCCAGAAATCAGCCAACTGCTCAGAATGTAATTGTAACCCTGAAGTCTATGTTTGTGAGACATGGTATACAGGACACTGTAATATCAGACAATTCTCCACGGTATGCAAGCAAACAATTCAGCAACTTTGAGAAAGTATGGAAATTCAAGTATATAACATCAAGCCTAGGACACGCACAGCGAATGGACAAGCTGAACGAGCAGTCCAACCATCATAAACGTATTAAAGAAAGCTCAGAGTGGCAAAAGTAATTCTTACATTGCCCTGTTGGAATACTGAAACGTTCTATTAGATGGTATGGGGTACTCACAGTTACTAATGGGACATTGGTTAAAATCTAAGATAGCTACCCCAGTCACCTTTTTGTCACCTGAGAATAAAATACAGATCCAAGACAACCTGAAAAAGACAAACGAGAGTGCTTCCAGATGTTCACATACTGTAGAATGAGTGAGAGTGCAACGAGATGTCTGGCAACCTGCTGTGATCATCAAAAGACATGAGCAACCAAGATCAGTCATTGTACAAACTCCAGATGGACGAACTTACAGGATAAACAGAAAACATCTTATCAAGATTGAAGAGAAAATAATTCACAACAGCAACAGGCAATGCAGCCAATGACACTATCTGCGAGATGGACTCTCATATCAATTTAAGGTGACACTCATTCACCTACAATCGCCAAAGACACAAAAAACACTGAATTACCTTAGTCTCAGCCACATAGTTATGTTACCAGGTCATCATTTTTATGTTATCAGTTTTAATTTGTAATAATTTCTTGTTCTGTTCATCTGAGGGTAACGCCTAAGAAGGCCATGTCATGTCACTGAGATCAGTACAGAATGTTTATCTGCTTATAGAGACACAAACATGTTCTTCTGTTCAAGGTTTATCTGCACATCTTCTAAGACACTAAAACAAAGCCTGTTTGAACTGTTTCAAACCGCTTTCTTATCGGTACACAGAAGTGTGTCATGCTCTGCAGTTCATATATATAGTAGTGGTTCAGCACAAGCACTTCAGAGCACTCACATTACTCTATCCTGCTTTATTCTATCCTGTATTAACCATCTTTCTGTAATAAACCTTTTTACCTTCAGCGGATGAGTCTGCGAGTGTTCTCTAATTTCCACGACAATTTGGCATCTCCTGGCTGGGCTATGTGAGTCTTTTCAATTTTTCTGTACAAAAAGCAAACCGGAGGACACTCGTGGAAAAGTTTCACCCTAAAGTCCGTGTTGATATACAGGCGGTTTGCCCTTTGTTGTGCAAGATGAAAGCCCAATTCAGCCTTACCACTAACTGGAAGGAATCTCCAAGAATTTAGAATTAGAATTGTATGAGGTCATTGTCTATTGCGGTCTGTGTGGAAGGGAGTCAATGATATAAGAAATGCGTATATTACATTGAGAGAAGTATTACATGGAGGAATTTCTTAAAAGAAGTTCCAGGAACTTCGCCTCTGTGACGGCAGAGATATTGGTGTTTCTTAGATCACAGCTTCAAAACTAAGACATATACGAACGGGTATATATACAGTGCATCCGGAAAGTATTTGCAGCGCTTCACTTTTTCCACATTTTGTTATGTTACAGCCTTATTCCAAAATAGATTGAATTCATTATTTTTCTCAAAATTCTACAAACAATACCCAATAATAACAACATGAAAGAAGTTTGTTTGAAGTCTTTGCAAATTTATTAAAAATAAAAAACAAAAAGCACATGTACATAAGTAACTGAAAAGGCTCTATCCCCTTTAGTTTTTAAACGGGATCAAGGGAAACTTATCAGAAGATCTTAAAAATCTGCTAGATGAATGTGGTGTAAGAAGATCTTTCATATACAGTGCCTTGCGAAAGTATTCGGCTCACTTGAACTGTTCGACCTTTTGCCACGTTTCAGGCCTCAAACATAAAGATATAAAACTGTAATTTTTTTTGTGACGAATCAACAACAGGTGGGACACAATCATGAAGTGGAACGGAATTTATTGGATATTTCAAACTTTTTCAACAAATAAAAAACTGAAAAATTGGGCGTGCAAAATTATTCAGCCCCCTTAAGTTAATACTTTGTAGCACCACCTTTTGCTGCGATTACAGCTGTAAGTCGCTTGGGGTATGTCTCTATCAGATTTGCACATCGAGAGACTGAAATTTTTGCCCATTCCTCCTTGCAAAACAGGTCGAGCTCAGTGAGGTTGGATGGAGAGCATTTGTGAACAGTAGTTTTCAGTTCTTTCCACAGATTCTCGATTGGATTCAGGTCTGGACTTGGATTTGGCCATTCTAACACCTGGATATGTTTATTTGTGAACCATTCCATTGTAGATTTTGCTTTATGTTTTGGATCATTGTCTTGTTGGAAGACATAATCTCCGTCCCAGTCTCAGGTCTTTTGCAGACTCCATCAGGTTTTCTTTCAGAATGGTCCTGTATTTGGCTCCATCCATCTTCCCATCAATTTTAACCATCTTCCCTGTCCATGCTGAAGAAAAGCAGGCCCAAACCATGATGCTGCCACCACCATGTTTGACAGTGGGGATGGTGTGTTCAGGGTGATGAGCTGTGTTGCTTTTACACCAAACATAACGTTTTGCATTGTTGCCAAAAAGTTCGAGCACCTTCTTCCACATGTTTGGTGTGTCTCCCGAGTGGCCTGTGGCAAACTTTAAACGACACTTTTTATGGATATCTTTGAGAAATGGCTTTCTTTGCACTCTTCCATAAAGGCCAGATTTGTGCAGTATACGAC
>JAFFST010053535.1:40447-58913 GCA_022414735.1 Noturus placidus
CAATAAATTTCGTTCCACTTCATGATTGTGTCCCACCTGTTGTTGATTCTTCACAAAAAATTACAGTTTTATATCTTTATGTTTGAGGCCTGAAACGTGGAAAAAGGTCGAACAGTTCAAGGGGGCCGAATACTTTCGCAAGGCACTGTATACACGTTCTTTTGATATTCGCGTGTCTTCTCCATAATTCACCGAAAGTTTGAAATGTGATCTCTGGTTCCACGTCCTTTTCGAAATCCAGCTTGCACATCAGGGAGTTCCCTCTCGACAGATGAGGCCATGCGTTTTTGAATAATCTTTAGCAGGATTTTGCTTACGTGCGGTATAAGTGCGATGGTCCTATAGTTGCAGCATTCCTGTGTGTCGCCCTTTTTTGGAATCGGTACATAGACTGATCTTTTCCACTCATTGAGCCATGATTTGGTCTTTCAGATCAGTTGGCAAAGCGCTGTGAGTGTCGGGATTGGTATTGGCTTGAGTAATTCGGCTGGTATGCAGTCGATGCCCGGGGCTTTCCTGCTTGGGAGTTCTTTCAGTGCCCAGGCTACCTCCTCTTTCAGAATATCTGGTTCTTGCTCAATTTCATCTTCATGACTAACTGATGGATTCGGTCCGTTTCCTGCATATAATTCCGCTGTGTACTCTTGCCACCTCCTCTTAATTTGGTCTTCATTCTGTAGTACTTTGCCATTCCGATCGTTGATGGTCGTTGCTTTTCGGGGTGCGAAAGGTGCCCGTGCCTGCTTCACATGGGCAAAACCTCACGGGTATATCCTTGTTTGCTTGCAGCTTCCAGTTTTGTGCATTGTTCATTCCAGTAATGCTCCTTATCCCTCTTCACTTCTCTCTGAAATTCCACATTTAGCAAACTTAATTCAAGCCTCTTGGCTTTAGCTGTTCCTCTTTTATTGGTGATTTCGATAGTCGCATCCGAGAGCTACTGTGATCTTTTAACTGTCTTTTTGTGTGGGATCAATTGTTCCGCTGTGTCCATTATGATCAATTTCATTTCTTCTTACAATTCATCCGGGGCTTTTTCAGTTGTGCTGAGTTTCTCAAATCTGTTGTGTACCTCAACCGCATATTTTGCTGGGATGTTACAGGTGTCAAAACATAGCTGTCACGTCTCCGCGACGGCAGAGAATGAGGCAGGATGCAATTGCAGTGCGAACAGTGTTTTATTTATAAAAGTGTCACACAGTGTAATCCACAACGTAAATCTAACAGAGGTAATCCAGAAACAGGCAAGGGTCAGGCGATCAGCAAACAACGTAAACAGGGCTAGGCAAAAGACGAGGTCGAGGTCACAAGCAGAGTGGGTCGATACACAAAAACCGGATACGGGAAATCTAAACTATGATGCAAAACTGGTAGCGGAGGAACCGGTTTTAAAGACCATTAACATAAACGAACCAAAACCCGAGACTTAACACGAACGTAACACAAACCTGGACAAGACTATGGAAGTTATCTAAATACACGTGTAGACCGAGACAAAGAAGTTCAAACATTCGATATTCCGCCCCGAGTGCTCGCAGTTGCGTGGTATAAATACACGCTGTATCATTGCGTTAGATTACTAACAGCTGCGAGCACTTGGTGCACGTGACAGCTAAAACACATGAGACAACCAGGGAGGAGACATGACAACAAATGTAAACAAAAGTCCACGTGTTTAGAACTGTCAGTCAAGTCTGCTTCGGAGCCGAGCAAATGCACTGCTTCCGAGGAGATCCATGACAGTAGCTGTGCTGGTTGCCTTTTGATGGTGTTGAAACGGAGTTTGACTTTCACGACCAATAGCTGATCGTCGGATCTACAATCTGCACCGGGTAGCGTTTTGACTGCTTGTACTGAGCTCTTCCAGTGTTGTTGGCAGAGGAGGTAGTCGATCTGGTTACGATATTGTCCATTCGGTGCTATCCACGTGTATGCACGGCGTTTAGGCTGATCAAACCACGTGTTTGTGATCCGCAAATGATTTTCTTGGCAGCACTGAATCAAACGGTCGCCAGCCTTGTTTCGTTCACCTAGTCCGAATTTGCCTACGACTGGTGGTTCTCCACCAGCGCTGACTTTTGCATTAAAATCCACACCAATAAGGATGGTGTCTTTGGCCGGGACTTGATCGATTGCATGTTGGAGCTCTGAATAGAATTTTTCGATATCCTCTTCTTTCGCGTCAGTGGTTGGAGCGTAGACCTGCAGGATTGTGAGCGAGCGAGACTTCCCATGAAAACGGACGGATATGATTCTGTCGTTGATTACATTGGAACATTGAGCAGTCTTTGCAATTTTCTTGCCACGAACATTCCAAGTTCCGATATTGTGAACCTTCATGAGACGCAGACGAGTTCTTTCACTTGGGTCTGCATCAGCTGACCGGTGTCCTGGTGGATTTGTCCCGTCCGTGTCATAATTGCCTAAGCTATTCGAATTTCGTCCTTGTCCTTCCCTGGTCGCTTATTGGGTGCCTTCCAGCCCAGGGGACCCACCTTCCAGTGCCATATTTGAAAACGTTTCGTTGTGCTCCATAAAATATTTCAGCAAAAGTAGTGGGGTAGTTTGCCTTTGCTTTCCCCACCCCTCCCCATTTATCCGGGCTTGGGACTGGCTTGTAGCTGCTTCTAGTTACACGGCTGGGTTATCAAACATGACCACCTTCAGCCAAATGACTTTCAGCAACATTTAATACAATTTCAAACATTTCATTTAACCTTTGTGAGCAATCCTCACAAAACCTGGCAAGTATGTTCATTTATGGCCTGGCCAGTGGGGGCAATATTTGCTGAAGGTACTTGAACCCTGATAATTACTGCTTGTGGCTATATTAAGGGGCCAAGCACAAAGTGCTTGGAAGCCTATTATTTTTGTTAGGATTTTTCTTTGTCATCTTATTATTATTAGGGGTCTTGGAACTCTATTTTTTCTTAGGATTTCTTCTTCTTCTTTAAAACTGCAGACCAAAATGTATGTCCTACAGACACGAAACTTGGTCAGTATGTAGTACTCCCTCCTGCTGATAAGACAAGAGATATGAACCAAATCTGCCTAAAAAATCACTAAAAGTGAAGTGTTTTAGGACTATGTCCGACATTCTTAGAATCAATTTGGAGGTCTGTCCTCTAATTGCCATCTTTGGTGTTTCATCTCAGTGTCAGTCTCTGAGCCATAAACAAGCTAGTGTTGTGGCCTTTGCATCATTGCTTGCTAGGCGCAGAATATTGTTGTCTTGGACCTCTCCGCAACCCCCTTCTATATCAGTCTGGCTTAAAGATCTAATGTTCTTTTTGAAGCTGGAAAAAATCAAGTATAACATCAGAGGTAGCGGAGACTCATTTTTGGGAAAATGGCAACAGTTTATTACCTACTTCAAGGATGTACGCACCCTGGAGGTAGATTAAGGAGAGGTGGACGGTCAGTACTGTCCATCTACTGTCCACCCCCCTTCTCTTTTCTTTTTTTATGTCTTTTAATTTCTTTTCTTTGATTCTGTATGGATTTATGAAAATAATACGAAACATATGTAATTGAATCACATGTACATGAATCATAAATAAATGAATCTTATGTAAACATTCCTGGGCGGGGTGGGAGGGGCTGTTATTGGGTAAAAAAAAAAATTGATTCTGTATTGATATATTTTGTTGTACTCTGAAAAGTGTATAAGAATCAATAAAAAAAATTATTTAAAAAAAAATAAATAAATAAAAAAAATAAAAGTGAAGTGTTTCACATTTTCTCTCCATATCTCTAATATCGTCATTCCTGCAGTGAAAATTCCTTTTTTTCTACTTATGGATTGTCTAAAATGCTTCTAGCTCTGGAATGTAGATTTTATGCTAATTTGCATAATAAGCTAAACATACTTTTAAGAAATTTTCATAGAATTTTTGTCCTATCTTTAAAATTTTGTTGTCAAACTATTCAGTTTGAACCCTGATGATCACATTTGTAAACAATATAGCCATGTCAGTCAAATCTAACAAGGCAGATGTGCATCCAGACAAAACATGAAAGGCATGTGCAGGACAAGATTCTGAGGTTTTAAGTTTTAAGCACTGTCATGCAAGCAGCTTATGTCAGATAACAGTTTCTAAATAACCATAAGTGTGATTGAGCTGACATGTGGTATGGCATATCAGTATGCTAATCATTGGAATTTTGATGATGACCTAAAAAAACTTAAAAAAACATGGCCACAATTGGCCAATCAGATTTCAGCAGCCAATTGATAGGGTTAACATTGAGCTATCGCAACAAAAGTTATTATGGTTAGGAATAGGGTTAGTGAGTATTGACCCACTACTATTCGATGCTACCCGATCAACCCACTAGTCATGTTTTGATTATAGATACAAACATATATTTGGCTCAACCCATATTAATCTGCCATTTGAATTATTTAGCCCTGCCCACTGCATAATATGTTAAACCTGCTTTTGTAAACTAGTTCTAGGATAATTGTTGGATTGTCACATATTTGGTGTCAACAGTTATGTTGGAATTTTTCAACAAATTTGGTGTGCTTCATCAATAGGACATTCTGTAACTGGGTGTTCAATCAGCCAATCAGATGAACATATTGATCATGTTTTTTTATGATAGCTCAATCCTAGCTGTGTGAAATACATGCTCTATGTTTTTATTATTATTATAATACTGTCTATGGCAGGACCAATAACCATAAGGTATAAAGTTGTGAAATTTCTCACACTGATTGAGCATAGTGCCATTAGTCAGTTAACCAATTTTGGACTCCCCCCAGCAATGGCACTAGCACCATCATTTGGACCATTAATCCATTTGACATAGGAATGAAATTCTTTTCCCACATAAATCCATGATGTGACTCTGTTATGCGTTCATCCACACATTGAATTTTTCACCATTTTGAGTTTTTGAAAAACATTTAAAAGTTTGAAAGTAAAGGTGTAAAATAGGAAGTATGGCCAGATTTTGAAAACTTCAAACCAAATTCAACAGTATACCATAATTTCACAAATGCGAGGCGGCCGAGATAGATATACTTGCAGATATAAAGTTTAATAAAGATCCAACAATACACAAAAGGTTCTATGTACATGTGAAATGTAGAATAAACATAACCCAAGACCTAGTGGACAGGAGTGCATACTGAAACAACATGGGAGAAACAAAGCCAGACACAGAGTGAGGTGCAAACAGTGACTACATACAGACTGGTGCTCATTAACTGGAATGAAAGTGAGATGCGGGTGGTCATGTGACCGTGATGTAGAGGTGGGAATTGAAGTGCAGAATCCCTTCTGGGAATTCGTAACACATAAATGCTTGTAATATTTTAACATTTCTTTGGTCTATAGAAGAAATTGTGCATTTTATTATTATTATGAATTTATATTATTTCTTTCCATTAGTGTTTGTTTATAAACACTACTCATATAAACAAAGGCATTTTATGTAAGCATAAAAATGTTAATTATAATATACACACAGTAACTGTTGCTTGAACAAGCATGAGTCTAGCCATACCAACATATTGTACAATTAAGATACAATAAAACCCCTAAGTAACTGTGTATGCTGAAAGAGGCCACAACCATTAGTGAATACCTTTGCCACTGAAGGGGTGTACTTGGTCTGCAACAATGTTTAGGTAGGGGTACTTGTCAAATTAACATCCACATGAATGCCATGACCCAAGGTTTCCTGGTAGAACATTGCTCATAACATCACACTGACCTGCTTTCTTCCCATAATGCATCCTGGTGCCATCTCTTCCCCAAGTAAGCAACACACATGCACCTGGGCATCCACATGATTTTAAAAGAAAACATAATTCATCAGACCAGGCAACCTTCTTCCATTGCACCATGGACCAGTTCTGATGCTCACTGCCGATTGTAGCCATTTTTGGCAGTGGACAGGGGTCAGCATGGGCACCCTGACCAGTCTGTGGATACACAGCCCCATATGCAGGGGTCAGCATGGGCACTCTGACCAGTCTGTGGATACACAGCCCCATATGCAGCTCTCGGAATCAGCAGCTCTCGGAATCAGCAGCCTTGAGTTTCAAGGAAGAAAAAATTTGAACTTTGGTATTATGTAGCTTGATTTTCTGTGCATGTCAGCAGAAAGTTACATGTATAAGAGCACCAGAGACTCTTTCACATTACCAGTTTTTCATGTAAACCGTGCTCGATTGACCACCTGCACATGATTTACGTTTCGGATAATGAGCACTGTTGTATAAACCTCTCACCACCCTCCTACAGGGGAAACCTGGATGCCTCCATTGGTACCACTCGGCCCAACGAGCTCAAGTTGGCCTTTACAACCGCCCCCCATATTAAGGCATCCAGACCCCTCGACACCTTTCATGGTCGAGGTGGACGCATCGGAGGTTGGGGTAGGAGCCGTCTTGTCCCAAAGGTTCGGGGAGAAGCCGAAGCTCCACCCCATAGCCTATTTTTCCTGAACCTTCTCGCCCGCGGAGCAGAATTACAACGTGGGAGACAGAGAGCTGCTAGCCGTAAAGTTGGCATTAGAAACATGGTGACATTGACTAGAGGGAGCGAATCACTCCTTCGTCATCTTTACGGACCACAAGAATCTTGAGTAAATTCGAATTGCCAAAAGACTCAATTCCCGCCTGTTCTTCACACGGTTCGACTTCACGCTATCCTACCAACCAGGTTCCAAGAATGTCAAAGCAGACACCCTCTCCCACCGTGATCCTCCTGTATGGGCTAACACTGCTGATGAATATATTCTAGACCCTGCCTGCATAAGCAATGCCATAGAATGGGAGCTGGACCAGCACCTGGGGAGGGTTCCCCGCTTGCAAGTACCCCAGCAGTGCACACAATCGCCTGTTCGTACCCGAGGAGAACCGTAAAGAACTCATCACCTGGGCCCACACAGCACTCGGGACAGGTCATCCCGGGGCACGCCGCACCAGTCAACTCCTGCAGGAGAAGTATTGGTGGCCTGAGATGGAGAGGGACATCTCTTGGACTGTGGCATCCTGCTCCACGTGTGCCCAGCACAAGGTTCCATGGTCACTCACCGCCGGTAAGCTCTTACCCCTTCCTTCACCTCAACACCCCTGGTCCCATCTAGCAGTAAACTTTGTTACAGATTTACCACCCTCCCAGGGCAACACGGTGGTGTGTGTCAATGTGGACAGATTTTCCAAAGCAGTACAATTTATACCATTGCCTTCACTTCCCTCCTCCTTCCAGACAGCCGAGTTGCTCTTCCAGCATGTGCTTAGATCATTTTGGAATCCCCGAGAAGATTGTGTGCGATCGGGGACCTCAGCTCACATCCAGGGTATGGGCCGGGTTCATGACCAAGCTAGGCGTGACCACCAACCTCTTGGATACCACCCTCAAACCAACGGGCAAGTGAAAAGAATAAACCAGGAGTTGGGCCGGTTTTTACACACCTACAGCTCCAATCACCCAGAGGAGTGGAGCACCTTCCTGCCTTGGGCCGAGTACGCCCAAAACTCCCTGCACCATTCCGCCACCAAGCTTACCCCGTTTCAATGAATGCTGGGGTACCAACCTCCCTGTAACCCTGGAACGCCACAACCACCGCCTCCCCGGCAGTAGACCAATGGTTCCGGAGGAGTGAGCAAGTATGGGCCGAGACCCATCGCTGCTTGCTCCGAGTAGGAAAAAATTGTTGCCGAGGTACACGGGCCCCTTTGAAATTCTTCGGCGAATCAACGAGGTAACTTATCGCCTCAAACTACCACGTCACAGCCGATTGTCTCCCTCTTTTCATGTCTCACATCTCACGCCAGTGGTAGACGGCCCACTAGCCTCCAAGGTGCTCTCCACGACTCCGCCTACCTCGCTGGAGGTAGAAGGCCAACCAGCATATCAAGTCAATAAGATACTCCGGTCGAGGCGCGTGAGACGGGGCAGGTGTGCATATCTGATAAACTGGGAGGGGTACGGATCGGAGGAGCAATGCTGGGTGCCCCGGCAGGATATATTAGACCCTCAACTCCTATGGGACTTCCACCAGGCCCATCCGACCCTCCCAGGCCCACGACCACGGTGCAGACTGCAAAGAACTCCGGGTCCTGTAGTGAGCCCTTTGGGGGGGGGGGGGCTTCCTGTCTGTATAAATTCCCCTCTGCCACATTCACCCGATGTGAAGTATACGTCTTATCGACTAGTTCCTTAGCGTTACCAAGCCTGTTTTCATATTTTGCTCCACCGTGTACCTAACCGTGTTTTCCACCTTTGTTGACTACGTTTACTGCCTGTCCCTTTCAAGTCTGTTTGTCCGATCGCTGTATTTCTGATTAAGTTAATATTATTTAAATGTGTGCTTTTCTTTCTAATAATAATAATAATAATAATAATAATAATAATAATAATAATAATAACAATAATAATACTCTTTTTTTTTTATCTAGCACCTTTAAAAGTAGCTTCTCAGGGCTCTTTACATAAAAAAAATGCAATCATGTGTTACAAATCACAACAAAATAAGCATATTTACAAAAAAAAATATGTTCAAAATTCCGGTAAAAGCTAACCTGAATACCATAGTTTAGGAGCATAAAAGGAGAAAGCCCTATCATCCATGGAGCATAAACGAGTCTTAGGGATAATAAAAGACCAGACTGAAAAAAACAGAATATTACATTTTGGGGTGTATAGTGTTAAGAGCTTAGCCAAATAGTGGGGAGCCAGTCCTTGTAAGGCTTTATATGTAAGCATAAGAATTTTAAAATCTACTGGATACCTGAAGGGAAGCCAATGTAAGGATTCCAAAATAGGAGAAATATGATCACTAGTCCTTGCCCTAGATGCTAGCTACTGAGTTTTGTACAAATTTCAATTTGTTTAGTGTGGATTTATTTACCCCAGCAAGAAATACAGTGCATTACAGAAATTGATATGGGAGAAAACAAAAGTATTACTCAGTTTTTCAGCCACAGAGAAAGATAACATGGGACAAAGTCTTGCAATATTTCTGAGGTGAAAAAAAAACTGCAACATTTTGACAGTATTTTGCACATATGATTAGAAAGTCAAGCCTGCATTAAAATAAGTCCTAGATTTTTCTATAAACTAAACTTTTTCTCTAAACTAATACTTTAACCGACAGAGTGGCCAAAAAGCAAGATTTCAGTCTTTTTACTGTTCAGACAGAGAAAATTAAGAGACATCCACAATTTAATCTCACAGATACAGGTTATTATGGAAGGAAATGGCACAAATTACAAATTTGTATCATCCGCATAAAAATGATTATTTAAACCAAGGGATTTTAAGAGCTGACTGAGCAGAAAAATATAAATTCTTAAAAGTAAAGGAGCCAAAATTGAACCTTGAGGGACACCAAAGCACTAATATAAAGACTAATCTTAGACCTAAAACCACCCATGGAGACAAACTGCTTACGAGCAGTGAGATAGGCTTGAAACCAGCTTAACCCTTTGTTGCATGAGTGGGTCTAAAATGACCCGGTGAGGTCATTTGTTTGCAATATCTTTTATATACAATTTTAGAATTTATTATCTTATATATTCTTTAAAAAAACAAGTTTTTGATGTCTTGACATTTAATTTTTTTCAACTTTTACTGATTAAAAAAAAAAGTTTTTGTATTACTACCCCACGCTTCCATAAGTGGGTCATGACCTCCATGCTTTTCTAATGGAGTTTCATGGGAACATTTGATTCTTATCAACTGTTGCTGTCAGGAATATATTAACTGTCAACCACACGGAATATATCACAAGTGTCACCCCTTAGGAAAAATATTTTAAACAGTAACATCTCATTCATGTAACTATGTCATTTTTTGCTCCTGGAAATAACTGATGTCAACAGTTGAAACACATTATTTCCAAAACATACTTGCACATTCATGTGTGTGTGTGTGTGTGTGTGTGTGTGTGTGTGTGTGTGTGTGTCTGTGTGTGTTTCATTCACAACTATTTAGTGAGAGTATGGTTTATTATCATGTGTCATGAGAGCTACACAGCACAGAGTTTGGATTCAGTGGCAGCCTTACCATGGTCAGCTATGTCAGAAAGAAAGCAATGGCTGTCTAGCTCCTAAGCACAATACACTACAACAAAGTGGTGGATGAAAGTAGCAGAAAGAAAAAAACCTGAAGTAATCACATCTACTATAAGACCAAAGAAGGTGTAGACACCATGGACCAGATGGTTGGCACCTACACCTGCAAGTGCCAAACACAGAGCTGGCCCATGGTGCTATGGTACAATCTCCTTGACATCGCTAACATGAATTCCTACACCCTTTTCACAGCTCAGCACCCTGAATTCAGCACCCTGAATTGTGAGACATCACAACTACACAACGGCTCTACCTCAGTGAGCTCTCAAAGGAGCTTGTTACCCCACACATGAGTTGACTAAAAGGCTGATCATTGAAGCGATGAGAAGGTATGGAATTACAAAAGCCATAACTCAACCATAGGAAAGAAGCAGAAAGGACCAACCAAAAAGAAAAAGGTGTGTCAGATCTGTCCAAGTTCCAAAGACCGCAAAGTCAGTAATAGGTGTGGGAAATGCAATATACCTGGCTGTGCAATGAACAACCAGAAAAATATTGTTTGTTCCAACTGTTCACAGTGAGGAACACAATCACACACACGCACGCACGCACACACAATGGCTGTTGACATTTTTGTGCAATTCACCAGACTGTTAGAAATATTTTCAACAGGTTAAGAAACTGAAAAAATAAATTAATTTCAAGTATAAAAGAATTGTTTAGTGTTGTGTTGACCAAAATTTAATACAAATACATTATATTGTTTTTAGAAATAATTATGCTTAACTAAAATGTCAAACATAATATAAAATGCATTGTTTCTAATACTTCTAGAAGAGTGTAGGGTCCAATCACTCATGCATCTTTGGGTTGAGGCAATTTTGGTGACTCCAAAGACTTGTAAAGTCTTGAAAGTAAGAGATTATGATCAACAGTATCAAAAGCAGCACTAAGATCAAGCAAAATAAGAACAAAAAGAAAGACAGAGTTGAAAGCTATGTGCTATGAAACCTATGGAAACCAGACTGAAAAGGCTAAAACAGATTGTTAACAGAAAGGTGTTTACATAATTAAGAAGCAACGACATGCTCCAAAGTTTTTGCAAGGAAAGGAAGAATAAAGATATATGTCACTTACACTCCAACTTACTCAAAATATTTTGAGATTTAAGAGGAGCATAAGAGTTCAAGTTAGAAACCAAGACATCATTTAATAGAGAACTTTTGTCATCAGAAGGGTCAGAAAAGGAAAAACAGCAGGAACTAAATCTGACCCATCAATTGATTTCCACTTCTGAAAATTTGAAGTGCGTGAAGAGGAGACATTTGATCAGGTCAGTTCCAAGTTGATAAAAAAGCTACATCATCAGACAATCTGACATCAATAGATAATGTTTGAGACACAGAAGAATCATTTATAATGACCAAATCTAATGTGTGGCCTTTGTTGTGAGTAGGACCATTAACAGCCTGAGAAAGACTGAAAAATTACAGTAATGACAGAGAGTCCCTGTTTTTTGGTCAATTTGTATTTTAAAGTCCCCCAAAATAATAATTCTCTTGCTCTTGGAATACAACATAGACAAACTCTGACATAAATACTTAATTTTTCCCTGTAGGCCTGTAAACTGTGGGATGATGGTAGTATTTTGAGATGAGACACTCAAAACAAGACATTTAAATGAAGTAAACCTTGATACAGACACAGGGCTGATATGGTATTTTGAATTATGTATTACAATAATATACCCCTGGTTCTACCAGTCAACCACAGGAGTTCAAACAAAACATAACCTGTAGGAGTAATTTGATAAATAAAAAAAATCATCATTTTGTTTGTGCCAAGTTTCAGTTAGGAGTAAAATTAAGTTTCTTTTCTGTGATAATATCTGATAATAACAAAGTCTTGTTATTTACAGAGCGTGCATTGAATTCAAAGACACTAGAAGTTGTACCCTGTAAACACTAAACCATCAAAACCAAAGGAATTTCTAAGTGACCCCAAACTTTTGTAGTGTCATACTGTGTTTCAGAAGGCATATTCCAGGATGAAAATGGCAAGATTCATCAGGCTCAAATTCTGAAAGAATGGTTCAGGGAGCATGAATTGGCCACTACAGAGTCCTGACCGTAACCCCATTGAAATTGTTTGTGACCTGCTGGACAAGCCATTACAGAGTGGTTCGACTCTCCCGTACGCAAACCTCAATATAAGATCTTGGCCAAAAATCAAATATATATACACATTAGGGCCATTAGGCCCCATCCGATTAATCAAATTAATCGGATGGGGTGGGGCAAACTATCAGTACCATTTTTTTTTGTTTATTTTATTATTATTTTATTTATTTATTTTAATTTTCAGGAAAATGATCCAATATTACATATCTGTGAGTGTCCAAATTATGTGAACCTTTGCTTTCAATAGCTGGTGTGACCCCTTTGTGCAGCAATAACTGCAACTAAACGTTTCCAGTAACTGTTGATCAGTCCTGCACATCGACTTAGAGGAATTTTAGCCCATTGTTCAGTACAGAACAGCTTCAGCTCTGGGATGTTGGTGGGCTTCCTCACATGAACTGCTTGTTTTGGGTCCTTCCACAATGTTTCTATTGCATTAAGGTGAGGACCTATACTTGGCCATTCCAAAACATTAACCTTATTCTTCTTTAACCATTCTTTGGTAAAACAACTTGGGTCGTTGTCTTGCTTTATGGCAATTTCTCTTGAGATTCAGTTCACGGTCAGATGTCCTGACATTTTCTTTTAGAAATTGTTGGTATAATTCAGAATTCATTGTTCCATCAGTTATGGCAAGCTGTCCTGGCCCAGATGCAGCAAAACAAAACGCATGATACTACCACCCCCATGTTTCACAGATTATGCTGGAATGCAGTGTTTTCCTTTCTCTAAACATAATCCTCACATTTAAACCAAAAAGTTCTATTTTGGTCTCATCTTTGTGTTTTCTTTGTCTACTTTTAGGACTAGTGAAAATCTGATGACATTTTATGTCTTATTTATGCAGGTATATAGAAAATTCTAAACTTTCAAACACCACTGTATACATTCTAGTGTGTTAAACATTTCAGTGGTAACGTAACAGACAACATGTTAGATAGTGCTAAGCTAATGGATTGTTTACTAGTTAGCCAACTAGCTGCCATGCACAAAGTGTATATTGCACTGTGTTTTTAGCCTAGTCCAATTAAGTAACTTAATTGGTTGTTAGACCTATATCTAGCTTATATCTTCACTGCATTAGTATTTTATTTAGGTTATAAGTAACTAATTCCTTGAAATCCAAATATAAATGTGAGGATAACATGGCTGCAGTTTTATCTGTTGTGATGTGTTTGAGCACTTGGCAGAAACAATAGTCTGAGGTCTATAGTCTGAGCTCTAAGAAAGACATTTTATTTCAGCACAGATCAATAGGGAGTAAAGATTTTTTGTGGGGTAAGTTGGCAGAGAATGGTCAGGTTACTGCTGGATGCGGCGGATGGACTGGATCTGAGGACTCTGACAGTGGGACCCAAACTCCCTGAAATGTTTGTACTCGCCTGCATGGCGGTCACACTCCATGATGTACTGATATCCACGGTAGCCAGGGTACTGGTAACAAACAAATCTATTACATGAAAATAAAAAGCAAAGTTAAAATTGCAAGTACATTTTCAATTAAAAACATAAACATTACATGAAACCATATTAGCAACAACAAATACAAATCTGTAAAACATTATTAATTGGCAAATAATAGGATCACAAAGCCAAATTGTAGAACATGAAGTGATGCTTACGCTCCAGAGTGGATGCGCATGGAGCCTACTTCATTATGGCACCAGCCCATTGCCTGCAATGAGGGGTAGTCATCATTTAGCTCCCCCTTGCGGCCCAGGTAGTTCTCCCTCTCATAGATTGTCATCCTGCTCTCCCTGTGGTTCTGTAAGAAGGGAATAATTATTTATAATGTGCCTTCTAATGATTTTTTCCCCCATAATAGTAATGAATTTTTTTAAAGAGGTAATCTAGTCGTCAGATAGGATCACTCTCAGATTTGATAGTCAGGTTAGTTACATACACAGAATGCCTAAAAAAGAAACCAAACAGATTCTAGTTTTTTTTTCTCAAGTCACATTTGGTTCATTGCTGAGATTAAATCTGTACATATATCAGAGGATTGCAATGATAAGAGTGTAGAAGTTTTGAAAACTTACAATGCAAGAGATGGGTCTGAAGGAGGTCATCCTCTCAATATGGTAAGCATTGCTTCCTCCAAAGGCATCACATTGAGGGTACTCACCACGCTCAAGAACAAACTGCTGGCCCTGAAAAGATGGATGCTCATAGCCAACCCACCTATGAAGGGTTATGCAAAGTAAGCACAAGAGCAGTAGTTGAGGGTAGTGGTCAAATTACAAAATCATTTCTAGTTGGATGATGGTTCAAACAATAGGTGACCCACAAGTCTTACCCAGTCTTATACAAAATCTAGCTAGATTTTAAAGAAAAAAAAAACAACATTTAGCCAGCTATCTAGCCAGCCCATGCAATATCTTGAATAATTTCCTGGTTGAATATTTGTTATTTCTTAAACCTGGCAGATATATACAGTATATTATCCTGTTACCAGATAATTTGTGTACTTACGCTCCACTTTCTACCCTCAGAGAGCGGACACTCTCAAAGCCAAAATCCATAACATTCCAACACTCAGAGGTGAACTCATGATGGCGACCCTGGAAGCACTCTTCATCATATACAATAATCTAAAAGACAGAGGTTACGCACTTTTAAAAATGTTTGGCATGGCTAAGAATTCCTCCGAATAAAGATAAAGAATTTGCTTATTTTAGGCAGAAGAATGTTGACACATTGATAAGCATACCTTCCAGTGGCCAGAAAATTTGGTACAATGATGATCCATGTTGTCTGTAGCAAAAACACATGCAATTTAATGGAATTACTTATAATAAATTGTGAATTATTAGGTAAAGCATGGCAAGAAGCATACAGATATAAATGGTTCAATAGTATACAAAAAACATGTTTACATAAATGTAACTCCCTCAACTTGCGTAAATGCTAATATAAACTTGCTAGTGGGTGACCAAATAAATTAGGCCATGAGTCATCAAATTTATATGGCAGTCATATGAGTTACCACACAAGATTTATAAAAGCATAGTTTTTTGTTCATAAAACTTAGCAAAATTGTTCAAAAGAAAGCTATTTAAAGGTATGAACAAGAATTACATACAAGGCTGAATACACTATGGTGATACAATTGGTGTTGAAGTCTGAAGGTGTATGCTTAATCCAGCCTTTGACTAATCAGAGATAGACGAGCAGTGGGGAGGAGAGCTGAAGGGAGAGCAGAAAGGAACTCACCTTGCTTCAATTAATCTCCTGATGAGAGTGTGAAACCTGGCACACACCACCATCCTTTTAAAGCCTCCTCTGGCAATGGCCGAGGCAAAAGCCCCAACTCAGCACCCATGGGCTGGGCTACAATGTGGCTAACAAAGGCGGGGATAAATCTAGAGTGGCAGAAGTGCAAATGCTACATTATGTCTGAAGGCTCCATGGATGGGGAGGTGAAGGTGTAGTGTTTTTGCATGTCATCTTTGCTTTGCAGCCAGCACTAAAATGGCCACATTGTGATTGTTCCTACTGTATGTATGTACACATTGCAGGAATTTAAAAAAAAAGTCGGGGTGATGAGAGGTCACTGGAAGGCTTTTATTACTTAATGCAAACCAATACCTTCCTCATTGCTTATGTTTATTCAACTTGTTCAACATAAAAATAACTATCTGTGAAATGACAATACATTTATTGTCATGTTCAAAGCAATCAACATTATCAACATAATGAATGACTCTTTGGGATTATTGTAGTACCAAAACAAACACAATACAACAAAGTGCTTCAAAACCTCTTTCAACCAGGGCACACATATACAGTATCTCACAGAAGTAAGTACGCCCCTCACATTTTTGTAACTATTTGATTATATCTTATAACACTGAAAAAATGACACTTTGCTACAGTATAAAGTAGTGAGTGCACAGCTTGTGTAACAGTGTAAATTTGCTGTCCCCTCAAAATAACTCAACACACAGCCATTAATGTCTAAACCGCTGGCAACAAAAGTGAGTACACCCCTAAGTGAAAATGTCCAAATTGTTCCCAAAGTGTCAATATTTTGTGTGGCCACCATTATTTGAAATCACTGCCTTAACCCTCTTGGGCATGGAGTTCACCAGAGCTTCACAGGTTGCCACTGGAGTCCTCTTTCACTCCTCCATGATGACATAGAGGAGCTGGTGGATGTTGGAGACATTGTGCTCCTCCACCTTCCGTTTGAGGATGTCCCAAAGTTGCTCAATAGGGTTTAGGTCTGGAGACATGCTTGGCCAGTCCATCACCTTCACCCTCAACTTCTTTAGCAAGGCAGTGGTCATCTTGGAGGTGTGTATGGGGTCGTTATCATGCTGGAATACTACATACTTGTCATACTCTGCTTCAGTATGTCACAGTACATGTTGGCATTCACGGTTTCCTCAATGAATAAACATATGAGTGTTGCTAGCATTTCTGCAGAGGTTGAAGGGGTGGGGGGTCAGCCTGTCAGTGCTCAGACCATACGCCGCACACTGCATCAAATTGGTCTGCATGGCTGTCGTCCAATAAGGAAGCCTCTTCTAAAGATGATGCACAAGAAAGCTCGCAAACAGTTTGCTGAAGACAAGTAGACTAAGGACATGGATTACTGGAACCCAGATAAACTTATTTGGTTCAGATGGTGTCAAGTGTGTTTGGCTGCAACCAGGTGAGGAGTACAAAGACAAGTGTGTCTTGCCTACAGTCAAGTATGGTGGTGGGAGTGTAATGGTCTGGGGCTGCATGAGTGCTGCCAGCACTGGGGAGCTACAGTTCATTGAGTTTACTGCCTTGCTAAAGAGGCTGAGGCTGAAGGTGATGGACTAAACCATATTGAGCATCTGTGGGGCATTCTCAAACGGAAGGTGGAGGAGCACAAGGTCTCATACATCCACCAGCTCCGTGATGTCATCATGGAGGAGTGGAAGAGGACTCCAGTGGCAACCTGTGAAGCTCTTGTGAACTCCATGCCCAAGAGGATTAAGGCAGTGCTGGATAATAATGGTGACCAAACAAAATATTGACACTTAAGGGTGTATTCACTTTTGTTGCCAGCGGTTTAGACATTAATGGCTGTGTTGAGTTATTTTGAGGGGACAGCAAATTTACACTGTTACACAAGCTGTATACTCACTACTTTACATTGTAGCAAAGTGTCATTTCTTCAGTGTTGTCACAAGAAAAGATATCATCAAATATTTACACAAATGTACTCACTTTTGTGATATGTGATGTAGGAATCATTTTAGCAAATGCGACCAGAATAAGTGTTGCCGACCTACTTGAGATGGCCCTGCATATGTTTGTATTTGCTGATTTTCTTATTAAAATAGGTAAATAACTTTAGTAAGTAACAATTAACTATATTGCTGGTGTATTTTTAAATTCTCATAAATTTCCATCTGAATGTTATTATAATAAATGTGAATTTTGAAACTGTCCTCACAATTATTCTTGACCAATTATTCATGGATTCTTGCCATTTTAATACTTTTGACGAGGACGATATACACTCACTAAGCACTTTATTAGGAACACCTACTAATTAATGCAATTATCTAATCAGCCAATCGTGTGGCAAAAGTGAAATGCTTAAAATCATGCAAATTCAGGCCAGCAACTTCAGCTAATGTACACATCAACCATCATAGCTAAGTGAGCAAGCTATATCATTTTTAGTAGAGCATATGGATGTTTTGTTTTTTCAGAGATATTTTTTTTAAACAATCAATCGAACAGGGCACAGCTGGGCAATAAGAAACACCTGTCAGTCACATGTTCCAATATTTTTGATCACTTGAAAAATGGGTGGGTTCAAACATAAGGTACCCTGTTTTAAGTATACAGCAAAAAGAATTTGTCATTCCATTACTTTAGTAGAGGACCTGTATCTGCATGTTTTTTTTTTGTTTTTTTTGTATTGCACTGCTGGCAAATGAAGGGCTGATCAGATAATTTATAATAATTTATAATTTATCAATTTGTATAGCGCTTTTTACAATGGTACATTGTCTCAAAGCAGCTTTACAGAAATATTATTTTTACATTTACAAGCGACTTACTAATGAGAGCACATTCACACACCAATGGTTGCAGAGCTGCCATGCAAGGTGCTAGCTTGCCATTGGGGGCAACTTAGGGTTCAGTGTCTTGCCCAAGGACACTTCGGCATGGGATCACCCGGGCAGATAAATGCATGAACGTGCAGGTGTACAGTTGGTGCTAATAATGTGGATAGTGTATATATATATATATATATATA
>JAFFST010053536.1:20870-53636 GCA_022414735.1 Noturus placidus
AGACAGGTAGTGTGTGTGTGTGTGTGTGTGTGAGTGTGTATGTGATTGTGCCCTGCGATGGACTGGCACCCTGTCCAGGGTGTACCCTGCCTTGTGCCCGATGCTCCCTGGGATAGGCTCCAGGTTCCCCGTGACCCTGATAAAGGAGTAAGCGGTTGAAGATGGATGGATGGATAAAACCATTCCAAATTCTGAGAGGTTGTCTTGTTGTTGTTTTCATCCATCCATCCATCCATCCATCCATCTTCAACCGCTTACTCCTTTTCAGGGTCCCGGGGAACCTGGAGCCTATCCCAGGAAGCATGGGGCACAAGGCGGGGTACACCCTGAAAGGAAAATACAGAAAATCACATCTCCCTTCCATAATAGCAACTTTTAAATGCACTGTTATACCCGTTTTTTTCCTTTTAAATATGTATGTATTTGTTTATCATCCATTTTGTGTTTTGTTTTGTGTTCGTAATGTATGTGAGAGCGCTTGTCCTGTAGTTAAACTGCCGTGTGATTATGGAATATAGTCAGATAATGTGTTTAGTGAAGTCTCTCAGCTTAACTGACATATCTTGTGCTTGTGCTTGTCTTGTCTTGTCTGTCTACAAAAGCAAGGCCATGTTGTTTTAGTTTTGTGCATGAATAAATGAATATTTTGTTCTTGTTTGTGCTGACTAGTACGATCCAGCACACCTGAACCATGCCCCATTGAAGAAATAAATCTTTAACACTCAGCTGGACAGCAGTTTGCTTTATCTAAGCAAATCTGCTTGTTGTTGTTGTGTGTGTTTTTTTTTTTTTTTGTAGCTTGTAGGACAAAACTTGTGACTTCCTGATAATGATAGTAGTCATGACGTTTCAGAAGTCGTTAATGAGTAACCAGTGTCTGGAATATCTATGATGCAAACGTGTTGATTCATGTACTGTCATGTTTACGTTGTAGGCATTGGGATGGATTCTTGTGTCATTCCTTTGAGGCATGGAGGTTTGTCCCTGATCCAGACTACAGATTTCTTCTATCCGTTAGTTGAAGATCCTTATATGATGGTAAGTGAAATCTGCTGCTTTTGCATGTTTGTTTGACTATGCAGGTTCTCTTCCATTATCTATTAACATTGGTTACTTATTTAACCCTTTCTCCCAGTACACTGGTGTTCCGTTCCCCCAGTGGAATGTAAATCTGACATTTTGAAACAAATCAGTTTAAACAAATGAATTATTTTATCGCCGCAAGCCTGTTATAATACGGACGAGTCAGGAGTATTGATGGTCGACCGATTGATGGAACAATTACAGCTTTTTTGGAAGTAAAACTTACACCTTCCACAATACAATTATAACATTTAAACCTAGTAGGTTAAGGGGAAAAATATTTATGGGAAAACTGCTAATTCTTTAAGCGCTGTGTGTCTGCTTTCATATGAGCTATTAATCACTACTGTGGAGTGTGACATCACAAATAATTTCAATACTGAACACGGGCACCACCGAAACGGGTGTAAATTCCTTTTTTTTTGTGCCTTTCACTGAAAAGGTTTGATGTTGACACTGCCGTTTTCTGCACTGAATATAGTAGTCCGTGCTTAATAATGCATCACGATTCTTTTACAGGGTCGTATAGCGTGTGCAAATGTGTTGAGCGATCTGTACGCCATGGGAATTACTGATTGTGACAACATGCTGATGCTATTGAGTGTCAGTCAGAGGATGAGCGAAAAGGTGAGCCCTCCGTCCAACCAACACACACCTCTTGATACATCCACACATCCAGATTATTTTCCAAGCGAAGACACAAATGAGATTGTTATCCATAGACAATAATCAGCGCAATATAAGTTCTTGTTGTTGGTGGAAACCATGATGCTTTGCATAATGCTTCTACACAGTGGTTATTTGCGAATGCAAAAAGAAATCCCCCACTATATTCTATGTTCGGTGCTCTTGGTTAACAGTCTGTAGTACTGTGCTAAATCCAGGCAACATAACCGTTTTTAGGAAGGGCCTGTGGTGTAACAGCTGTGTTTCATGAATACATGACTGATTCAGTTACATCACATGACTCTGGAAGCTTTTACTTGTATTTATGACATATCCTGCAGTTTACATGTAATTGCCTTCAAAACACAATTTTTTCAGCTGTTCAAATTGGGGGAAAAAAGCTGATTAATAATAAGAATATTAATAATAATATTACTAATAATACCAATAGGTAAATAATGTCTCATTTTAAAAGGTTGAATTAGTATATTTGTTACTTAACTTGTAAGGAATTGCTAAAAAGTCTATGCTGCCTTGGTTGCCACATCTCACCATTAGGGATTATTATGACCATAATTAGGATTATGTACTAGTCACAAGCATTGTGGTCATAACTTTTTATTTAAATTAAACTTTGACTAATATAATTGCCAGTTTATTTCCCATAAACTACAAATAGTGCCCTCTTACACAATCTCAATAGATTGCACACCTGGATGAATGTAACTAACTTTCATATGGAATAAAAACACACCTGTAAAACAAAACCATATGGGCGTAACTCCAAACAAAAAACCCTTTTTTAAAAGAAAAACCTGAGTGTAATCCTGTTTTTGTGAGGGTTTGATTGCAAAATTTGCAGTCACAATAGATACAGATACGACATTTACTTTGTTCGCAAAATTTACGACGGGTTTAGTGTTTAGTTTACATACTGGATATAAATTTAGCATTGCTGAGTTACGAGTTCTTGCCTACGAGTACGATTCAAGAAGCGTGAATTGACTGGCAAAATTATGTCACCGCGGTCACAAGTGTTACTAGATGAGTGACTGATAAATCGATCACACTCTACATGCGTGGTCTTGACTGCTTTTTTTTTTTTTTTTTGAGGGTTCAGTGAATTTTTGTTCTCTTTAAAAGTGATTTGTCTAAACTTTGAATCCATTTGACATTCTTCTGTAATTCTATCCCAATGCAGTGTAATGCAATGCAATGGTACTGTTAAGGAAGCTGAGGAGCAAACTTCTCATTGCTATGCTTTTTAAATTTAAATCTCTTAAAGCTCAATGAAGCCATTTGATATTTTATAGCTTATAGATATTTGTAGTGTTAAAATATACTTGAAAATTTTAAATAAAAGTTTTACATTTTTTTGCATTTGGTACAGTGTTTCTTAATTATGAGGCACTATGAAATTGTATCCCCAAAATATATATTTAATTTGAAAATTGTTTAATTTATTTGACTTATTTTATGACAATAAAGCATTATAAAGTTTCTTCTTTTTTTTATACATCATATATCATAATTCATGCCATACAGGGTTAAGTGGCGTTCAAGGCTGAACAAAGTGCTGTGTGAAATCTATTTTTGTGGTCTTTTTGTCACAGGAGAGAGAGCAGGTGATGCCCTTAATGATGAAGGGTTTCCGTGACGCAGCTGAAGAGGGCGGGACTTCCGTGACAGGCGGACAGACAGTTGTGAACCCTTGGATCATCATAGGGGGTGTGGCCACAGTAGTGTGCGAGCCTACTGACTTCATTATGTGAGTGTTTTAATTGGAATATAGCTGATATATACACACGCACACACACACTCTGGTTTCCAACACATCAACTTTGAGAACTGACTCCCTTGCTGCTTAATATACCCCACTCCTTGCCAGGTGCCACTGTAACAAGTTAATCAATGTTATTCACATCACCTGCCAGTGGTTTTCACGTTATAGCTGATCGGTGTATGCATCCCCTGAATGAAACACAAGCATGTGATTTGGTGTTTGAAATAACCATGTTCACAATGTTGTCTCTTTTCCTCTATGCATTATACACAGGCCAGATGGTGCTGTACCAGGCGACGTTCTCGTTCTGACAAAACCTCTTGGAACCCAAGTAGCCGTCAACGCTCATCAGTGGCTGAACATAGTATGAGCTTTTTTTTGTCCCCACCTGTATGCCATTGCCATGGTCTGTGGAAGCATTTGTGGACGTTTTCACAGCCTCCAATTATTTCCTAATTTTCTGTCTTTCCTTCTTTCAGCCAGAAAAATGGAACAAGATCAAGTTGGTGATCTCAAAGGAGGAGGTGGAGCATGCATATCAAGAGGCCATGCTCAACATGGCTACCCTTAACCGCACTGGTAATATGGCGGGAAATGATTTCATGTAAACTATTCTCACAATGACGTATTTGTACAACGTTTCGCTACAAACAAGCCGACTGCTTGTACTGCATGTGATTGGAGTATTATAAGTTGTTCATACCACGTCGTTTTGAATAATACCTCCCATCATGTCTTGGCAGCTCAACACCTTTTTTTCACAAATTTTACTGTTGTTGATAGTTACTTTAAATCAGCTCGACTCTTTTGGAGTAGTTGAAACTTTACATACGTGACACTCCATCCTTGTTTAATAATTTTTTTTCATGATTCCCTGCAGTGCAGTGGAATTCAGTTCATTTAATGTTTCTCACACGCTCAATGTTTAATTAAAAGATTGAGCTGAATTAAATGTGTTGGCGCAAAGATGTGCAGTGTAGACATATTCCAGGACTGCTTGAGATACGTTTTTAATTATCTTTCCTAATTACAGTCGACAAATTCTAAGTCACTCAGCTGAAAGCAGTGCACTGGGTTCATTTTCACTGATAATATTTCAATTTAGCTGCTGCTCTGATGCACAAGTTCAACGCACACGCTGCCACGGACATCACCGGCTTCGGGATCATTGGGCACGCACGGAACCTGGCTAAGCAGCAGTGCAACGAAGTGGCCTTTGTTATCCACAACCTGCCAATCCTCGCCAAGATGGCTGCTGTCAGCAAAGCCGGGGGGAACCTGTTCGGCCTTCTGCACGGCACCTCCTCCGAGACTTCAGGTCAGGGTTAGACATAGGAAAAAGTTGTGCTGAAACAGAAAATGCAAGGAATCAAAAAGTAGTCTATAGTCTTCAAGTCATTTGTGTGTGTCTCTCAGGTGGTTTGCTGATCTGTCTGCCTCGGGAGCAGGCAGCACGTTTCTGTGCCGAGATGAAGGCGAGCCGGACGAGCTCGGTGGGCGATGGACAGCAGGCCTGGATAATTGGAATCGTGGAGAAGGGTAGCCGCTGTGCACGCATCATCGACAAGCCCCGCATCATTGAGGTGCCATATCGTGGTCTTGCAGCAGGAATCACACAGGAGGGTGTAAACACCATCACCACTCCTATCAACACCAACAGCGGCCCCGCTGAAGCTCAGCCCAGCCTGGCACAGTGACACAGCCTCTAACACAAGAGTGTAATAGGAATGTTCATTGTTCATATTTGTGTTTCATACATTCTCTCTCTCTCCCTCTGTCTCTCTCTCCCTCTCTCTCTCCCCCTCTCTCTCTCTCCCCCTCTCTCGGGTTGTGTGAGTCTTTTGAAATGAGGGTGTGTACTTTTGAAATGTGTGGTATGTAGTTCCTGCTGGTAAGACTGGAGGTGTGTGTGTGTGTGAGAATGCATGCATGTAGTGAGATTGAGTGTGATAGTGTGCCATGTGTGAGTCAGAGGGAATATGAGTGAAGGGATTTATGCATTCACTCCGCATTTCATTTCATCTCCCTGTTCAGCCGATGGGTTGAGAGCAACAGACCAAAAATTTTCTTTTTACTTGGTGGGAGGTGGAATGGGTTGCTTATCTTCTTTATTCTTTTTATTCTTTTTCATCCTCCCTACTCGGTCAATCAAGTGATAGAAAAGCACTCGTCAGTTAGGATCATGTTTATTAAGTCTTGTAAACGCCCCTCCCTTTTCAGTCCTTGGGTATATTTTTGTTGAAAAGAATCTTCACTCAGCATAGCAGTTCATGTGTTTTAGTTAAAGAGCTGGCATAAGTCACAAAACACAAACTGATTGCTTTGTTGGAAGCACTTTGACATTTCAGAACAATTCCAGATTCTTTCGATCAAATGTATGCTTTTTTTTTTTTCTCTCTCTCTCTCTTTTTTTTTTAATGACAATCAAAGCCAATTAAATCCAGTAGAAAACATACTTTCAGCAAACAAATGGCGAATTCAAATAATATTCAATCAAGCCAAACAAATAGCTGAAAATGATATTTAATATGGGCATATTTAATTTATTTGATATTTAATTATGTAATTTGTGTTTGCATCGTCATAGATTTGAATGCAATCAACGAAATTAGGGAAGGTTAACTGATTATTCTGATGCTGTTGTTTTTAGTTCTGATCAGCTTGATTTTTTTTTTTTTCATATGGTTAGCTATCTGAGATGGTTGAATAACTTGTGAGATGTTTACATTCTTTAAGGTCTCTGGAATGTGTGCATTAGAATTAATTTGTGAAACTTTTTGCTTTTGATCATGTGATATGTGTGTCTGTACTGAGGTTAGCATTGGGGTCTTGTGTATTTAGGCTGCAGTAGCTTTTGGGAGACCTGGTTTTGTGATTAGAATTATGGTAAGCCTGTTTTCCTATTAATGCTGAGGTGTATGTCACTCCTGTCTCTCTCTCTCGCCCTCTCTGTGATAGTGTTCTAATTTTAGTGTGGAAAATGAATGTCTAACTCCTCCCCGTGTATCAAAGAGAGGATTGAGCAGCTCTCTTTGATCCTGTGGGTGAGACTAGAATCCCAGAGGCATCAGCTGAATGGCTGCAGTGGATTAGAAAAACTCACCCTTCCTGATCATGATGCATTTCCTATTAAACCCCAACCAATGGGGGTGGGAGAAGTTGATGTTACTTGTAAGGATGGGTGGGACCTGGTCTGTTTGGTCTATTCAGCTGACTCAGGCTTTGTCCTGATTTACATGTCATCTTAAGACAATAAAATAGATAAAGTGATTTGTGTAAATGGTCTCGGTTTTGTTTATTCTTTCAGCGATGTTTTTGGTGCTTTCAGTATCAGCTGTGTGCTATAAATGTAACTGACTTGTTTACCACAAGGTGGCGGCAGAATGCAGAAGCTGATCACACTGCTACGTGAGTTACGAGTTACATCAGGGGTGTCCAATCTTATCCGGAAAGGGCTGGTGTGGGTGCAGGTTTTCATTCCAACCAAGCAGAAGCCACACCTGAGTCTATTGAAAGCCAAGATCAACTGATTAAACAGGTGGATTCAGGTGTGGCTCCTGCTCGGTTGGAATGAAAACCTGCCTTTCAGGATACGATTGGACACCCCTGAGTTACATGGTCTCTAGCACACATGTAGTTCAGACCTGGCCCATGTCTGCATAAGCAGATGACCTTGAGCTTCGAAGTGGTAACGTTGGAGCTATGGAGTAAACTAATACTTATAGCTGTCTGAAATATTCAACAACTTATCAATTGTATAAATGTCAAACAAAACACACACGTGTGTGTGTGTGTGTGTGTGTGTATATATATATATATATATGAGAGAGAGATATAGAGATATATATATATATATATATAGAGAGAGAGAGAGAGATACTGTATGTATATATATATATATATAGAGAGAGAGAGAGAGATACTGTATGTATATATATATATATATAGAGAGAGAGAGAGAGATAGATAGATAGAGATGCCTCATACTGCCTCCTCGGGCTTTCCTTCACATAGTGCATCCTGGTGCTATCTCTTCCTCAAATTTTACAGACCCCTGTTAAAATGGCAGGATTTTATGATGGGTTAAAAAAAAAAGTGAAACTAATATAGATAAATCATGTTGGTTCTTTTCTCACCTTTTAATGTACAATTGCAAAGTATACAAATAAAGTTAAAAACAAGGAAAAACATTTCTAATTAGACAAAAATAATAATAATCTAACCATTGTTACATAAGTGTGTACACCCCTAAACTAATACTTTGTTGATTCACCTTTTGGTGGGAAAGGCAGAAGCAGACACTGCTGCAAAAGAAGTATTATCAGGTGATTTCAAAAAGTGTCCAGTACCTCCCACTGTCATAAAACCCATAATAAACTCGTATATTAATAATAAATGGCAAACTGAGTGGGACCAATGTACCATGAACAAACTTCATTAAAATCAGCCCTATTGTTGGCGAAAGAAACGTTTCTCTGTTTTCAAATTGCTGGGAACAGACCGTCTACACCCGCTGTCGAATAGGTCACTCCAGGATGACACACAAGTTTTTAATATTAGGAGAAGACTCACTGACATGTACCTTCTGCCAGAATCCTTTATCCTTGAAACATGTTTTATTATACTGTACTGGTCTTAACCCCGTGAGAAACCTTTTTTATTCAGTCAACATTCGGAAAGAAATTTTTAACATGGCAAACCTAATGCAATTTTACAGTTTTTAGCAAAAATGGATTTTAAAAAACTTGGAGTTCCTTAGGCATTTCTCACCATGAAAATAGCAGTTATTACAGCCATTTTTTTTTTTACAGAGTCCGTCCATTTTCACAGGCTCAAACATAATTGGACAATTAACAATTGTAGTTTCATGGCCATTTGGCCATTTCATCCAGTTTCATGGATTTCCAATGTTGAGGAAATATTAATCTGTTCCCCCCAATTTACAGTACAAAATATTTTCTATAAGTCCCCCCTTAATGAACCCTGCCAACGGATCTGTCTTTTCTTCATCTAATCTATTTATGTCTATTCCTTTTTAATATATTTCCTTTTGTTAAGTAAAGTAGGTATGCCCCCCCTCCAATTGTACACATGGTTGCACCCATACTCAACACAAGTTCGTTGATATATGTTATCAGCTCAGTCTGTAAGAAATATTGACAGCAGTAGAAAAGTGCAGAAGAATATACGAGCTATTTTTTCAGACAGCAAGTAACTAGATACCTAAATACTAGGTAACATTAGCTTAGTATAGAAGGCATCATACCATGGCTTGGTTTGTTCTTAAGAACATCAATTAACTGTTGATTATTTCCACACCCACAATGTAGTCTAAGCTAACGTCACTTCCGGTTTTTGACCATTAACCTTACATTCACTTGCATATCGAGTTCGTTGGAACCCCCCCCCCCAATGTCCATACCATGGTTACACCCTTGTTCATGGCCATGTGTGGCCTGTTTCATGACAAATTAAGGAGATAAAAGGTCTGGAGTTGATTAGAGTTGATGGAGTTGAATTTGCATTTGGTAGCTGTTCAAGGGAACTTTCTATATGCAGTCCAAAGAGGTGTTGATGCAAGTGAAGGAGGCCGTCAGAGCAGAAACATTAGGAGTGGCCAAAAAAACAATTTGGTACATTCTTAAAAAAGAAAGCACTAGTGAGCTCAGCAACACCAAAAGAATTCTTTCCTTGTTGAACAAAAACCAATGCACAATATTTAGCCAAGTCAAGAACACTCTTCAGGAGGTAGGTGTATCATTGACCATGTCTACAATCAAGAGACTCTTGAAATTCATGAATGTAAATACAGAGGGTTTATCTCAAGATGCAAACCACTGTTAACACTCAAGAACAGAAAAGCAAGATTACACTTGCCACAAAAAAAAAAAAACTCTTAAAAGAGTCTGACCAGTTCTCATGCAAGATGAACCAGAATTAAGAGAAAATACGAGTATTGAGAAGGAAGGGAAGGGCTCATGTTCAAAAGCATACCACATCATCTGTCAAACATGGTGGAGGAAGGGTTATGGCATGGGCATGTATGGCTGCCAGTGGAACTTGGTCCCTAGTGTGTATTGATGATGTGACAGCTGATAGAAGAAGCACAATGAATTCTGAAGTGTACAGAGCTACACTGATTTCTGCTCAGATTCAGTCACTTTCGGCACTTCACAATACACATGGATAATGACCAAAAGCTTCTTAAGACAAAGAAATGAAATGTTCTTTCATTTTTCACTTACTGAAGTTTTTCACTTACTGAAGGCAACACTGAAGGCAGAAAAATCTAAATATAGTGTATTTTCAGGTTCCAGTAACACTGGACTTTCTTTAGTAGTGATGGTCATAAATCTAGAGATCATTTAGTCCTTTTATAAATTTATATCCTAGTTATAAAAAATATGCTGGATCATTCTTGATTTGAGGAGTTTAGTGCATGCTTCTTTGTGGTTGGAACTGTACTGAAATAATTAGCCAAGTTGGATAAGAAGCTCTAAAGACGTCCTTCTGAGATCTAGAATATTTGGCATATATTTATATCGTCCCTTTGTTATTTGTAACATGAGTTGTTTATGTAAAAATATAAGAATAAAAATGGTCCTCATAGAAGATATGGGGTTTCAGAGAGATATAAATAATTAAGACATTTATGACCACAGTATGATTCAAGGGCATTGTCATTTTCATTATGCCTGTAATAAAATAGCAACGGCAAAACCCTGTGACAGGCCTGTAGAGTTCTCTTTGCCTTTCCTCGTCACATTCCTTTCGTATTTTACTCATGCGCAGCAGTAAAAGTGACCGTAATGAAAACAGGATAAGCAATAACCAATAAAAATTTTGCAGCATTGTAAATGAATGCTCTCCACATGACATCTTGGCAGCTCGCATATCAAAAGTTTCCAACGAATATTTTAGTGCAGCACTGAATTTATCCTGGACAAAAAGTCTATTGGCCATTGCTACAGTAAATCCTACAATCTGGCCGTGTGTGTGTGTGTGTGTGTGTGTCTGTGTGTGATGAGCTCTGGAACCACTGCAACCCTGACCAAGACAAAGCACTTACTAAAGAAGAACGAATGTATTGATGACTTCAAAGTAAACTTGAAAATACGGTTTCTCTTTCATAACAATTTTTATTGATTCTCATACACTTTTCAGAGTACAACAAAATATATCAATACAGTATATTAATTTTACCCCGATAACAGCCCCTCCCACCCCACCCAGGAAAGTTTACATTTGATTAATGTACTTATGATTCATGTACATGTGATTTAATTACATATGATTTTCATAAATCCATACAGAATCAAACTTTTAACCCCAGTAAAATACGGTTTCTGATTAAATATACTCTCTCCCTCTAGAACACAAAGACCGAGAGAACAAGGATTCCATCTTCATGATTTGTGAAACCGCCATGTTGGTTTTCTTGTTTTGTTTTGTTTTTTTGTTTAAAGCTAAGAGCAGAAGCTATGGCATGAATTGGTTTGCACTCTTGTGATTTTCACACCACAGGCCACTTTACTGTGGAACTATCCAGAAGCTCACAAACGAATGAAAATGTGACATTTGTTGGACATCTGTTGTTAGTTTATGATTCAATCGATACAATTGTTTACATATAATCACACTTTTGAAGATGACAAGTGTCAGACAAAGTACTGCACAGTAAAATAAGGGTAAGAAGTGGTTTTAAAATCCCTCCACAAATTTCAGTTTGCTGCTGAAAATAAGAGGGTAGCATGTAGTAGTTGATTTGGGCATACTGCTAAAAGAATTGCTTTGGGGTCACATGATCTGCACATGATCTGCTGCTTAATTCATCTTCCAGAATTCACATCGCTGGAACTGCACACACTGTATGTGCACCTTCGCCAAACAGATGGGTAATTCATTTCACATTTTTCTTTCCTTTTTCATACTGTGAATATTCTCCCTGTTTGTCCTCTCTGCAGTCACACACACACACACACACACACACACACACACACACACACACACACACACACACAGAGGTTAGATGATGAAAGTCTTCCATTTCTCTTTTTTTCTTTTCTTTTTTGTGTACCTTACATACTCACTGTCCTCTTTATTAGGAACACCTGTACACGTACACATTTATGCGATTATCCAATCAGCCGATCATGTTGCAGTGGCAAAATGCATAAAATTATGCAGATACAAGTCAAAAGCTTCAGTTAATGCTCACATCAAACATCAGAATGGGGAAAATTGTGATCCCTGTGACTTTAACCGTGGCATGGTTGTCGGTGCCAGCTGGGCTGGTTTGAGTATTTCAGAAACTGAGTTTACACAGAATGGTGTGAAAAAAAACAAAAAAAAAAAAAAACTATCCTGTGTGTGGTGGGTCTGCAGGCTCAAACACCTTGTTGATGAGAGAGATCAGAGGACAATGAACAGTCAGGAAGTCTAGAGTAACTCAAATAAACACTCTTTACAACCGTGGTGAGCAGAAAAGCATCTCAGAATGCAAGACACATGAAACCTTGAGGTAAATGGGCTACAACATTAGAGGAGCACAACAGGTTCCACTGCTCTCAGCCAAGAACAGGGATCCGAGACAGTAGAGGGCACAGACTCGCCCAAACTGGACTGCTGAAGACTGGAAAAAGACCAGTTGTTGTTTTTTTCCCTCGAATCTTCAACTGTCCAGTTTATGTGAGTCTGTGCCAATTATAGCCTCAGATTCGGGTTCGTGGCAGGCAAGAGTGGAGTCTAATATGAAGATCTGCAGTTGTAGCCCATTTACCTCAAGGTTTGATGTTTTGTGTATGCTGGGGTGCGTTTCTGCTCACCACCGTTGTAAAAAGGGGTTATTTGAGTTATTGTATATTTCCTGGCAGCTCAAACCAAACTGACTATTTTCCTCTGACCTCTGTCATCAACAAGGTGTTCCAAACCACAGAATTGTCACTCACTCACTCTGTTAATTCAAGAGACCGGTGTGTGGAAACCCCAGTAGATCAGTAGTTTCTAAAATTTTCAAACCAGCCCATCTGGCACCAACAACTATGCCACTGTGTATTTCTATGCATTTACAACTACAACTATGAAACAACTATGCATTTCAGATGAAGTTGTTATGCATATCAATGTACTACTAAACCCTCCTGGGGCCCACATGCGTCTTAAACCTGGGGCAACTTCTCTGGTTGTCCTCCAACCATTAATGCAGCCCAACATGGAGAATAACTCTAAAAGAGAAGGACATTTATCTATGAACTTACCTTTGCACCATAGCTAGTGTATAATATGTCCAATATGAGCAATTTGGGAGTTCCACCAGTGACAGGTCTTCTTCTGATCTGTTATTAACTAAAAACACGTTTGAAACGCATTTTGTTTTTCTTAGTCTGTTCCTCTGCTGCCTCCTTTTATTTTTCATTTGGCAGGTTTTCCATTCCTGAAGAAATGCGTGTCTTAATTGCAGACATGTGTTGCTCTCCTTCCTGACACCCCATTCTCTCCCTATACTTTTTTTTCCTAAAACAATGTCTTTTTTTTTCTTTCTTTTTTTTTGGAGCTCTTCACACATTCTCTCACACAGTCCAATATGGCCTTCCTAATATCTCAACCTGCCGGGCCTCTAGAGTCTACTTGCCGGTGTTTGTTATCAATACTAACAATTGGCTTTAAGGGAAGAGCTCATTAGCACTAACCAGACAAACAATGACTCATCTTATAATAGTGTGTCAGCAGAGATTTTAAAATTGCTTCATGCCACCTTCGCTTTGCTTTATTTCTTTAGATTAAAATACCAGATTTTATTTATTATAGGTGACCTGGTCACTTAAGGATATGAGGGTGTAACTGTGAAAATGAGAGTGTGTCAAAAGACTGATAAGGACTCTTGTGGTTTGGACTGAGTATCAGATGTTGCATCTAATTTTTTTTTTTTTTTCTCCAAAGCTTACCCTTGCAGCTGTTCTCAGAACTCTGAACTCATATGCACCAGGAGCCAGATTAACCTTGTGATGTCGTTCTCATTTGTAATTAAAATGATTCCTTTAGTTCAAGATTTTCTAATCTACCCACAAGGCCAATTCTTTTGTTTTTGCTAAACATTTAGGTTTGAGATCAAAAGACGAATATGGGATGATGGATCAGATCGATGTGTTAACCAACTTAGAACATGCCAAGTTTGTGAAGCAAAAGTATTGGAACAGATAGCTTTAATAATGAATATTTGTTTGCATATCCATTCCTTGCAATGACTGAATCAAGCCTGCGACTCACTGACATCACCAAACTGTTGCATTCTTTTTTTGTCATGCTTTTCCAGTCTTTTAGCACAGCTTCTTTCAGCTGTTGTTTGTTTCGGGGGTTTCTCCCTTCAGTCTCCTCTTCAGGAGGTGAAATGCTGCTCAATTGGGTTAAGGTGTGGTGATTGACTTGGCCAGTCTACATTTCCCCCTGATGAAGTCCTTTGTTGAGTTGGTAGTGTGTTTTGGATCATTGTCTTGAATTCATTCTACTGCTACCATCATCTTACTGCTGATAGGTGATTTGCATCTTGTGGTATGGCCTCTATTTCTGCGCTCAATGTCTTCAAAATGTGGATTCTGATACTGTCACTCCTGCCCTGTGGAGATTGTTGGTGATGTCACTGACTGTTGTTTTTGGGGTTTTCTTCACAGTCATCAATGTCTGTTGTTTTCCTTGGCTGACCTGTTCCATATCTGATTGCTAGTACACCAGTGGTTTCTTTCTTGTGCAGTGGCTCTGAATGGTTCCAAGTTATTTAACACAGCTGGATGTAAATTTAAGGAAACGGAGCTGAAATTTTGATCTCAAACCAAAATGTTCACAATGTAAAGAATTATCCTTGCAGTTCCAATACTTTCAGAGGGTACTGTATTGTATGCCAATAACTTGGCTTAGAGCAGAGTAAGGATGACAGTAACTGCATTTCCCTGTGGGCTGGCCATGCCAGTGTTGATTGATGATGATGGTTTGTTAATATGGCAGCTGGTGTGTTCAAGCTGACACAATGTTGTTTGCTGTCCTGTCTCACTGGTTTCTGTAGAAGATAGCTGAATTGAGTGAGAGGAAACCCAGCTATGGTGTCTTTTAGTCTTCTGAGGCCAGGACATAATTTGAACTAAAACACAGCAGGATAATTGTGTTGTTATTTGGTGAGACAGAGGGACAGGAGACGGACTCCTTTCTCCTCTCATATCTTTTCCTTTCCTCCTCTTGTGGTTTCCTTCTTCATGTTTTATTTTGTTTCCCCTCTCTTCTTTTTCCTTTCTTCCTTTACTTCCTTTTTGTACCTTTCCCATCTCACTTTTCCTTTCCCCTCCCAACTAATTTGTCCATTCTCTTCCTTTTCTACCATACCATATGCACTCTTTCTTTTTTTTTTTTGCATGTCTCAGAATAGATATGTAAACCATACAGTATAATCTTTGAACTCAAATGAAATCTTTGCTCTCTGCTGTGCTGTATTATCACAATTTTTGTGCATGTATGAAAGAATAATGGTAACCCTGTGGGTCTGATTATGAAACATTTGAGGTTTTTCTTCTTTTTTTTTGCCACATTATTTTATTTTCTATTTAGTTCATTATTTAAATGAAACCAGTGAACTACTGTAGGTATTTAAAACATTTATTACAATATTTAGTATAATGCAGATACCATACATCAGGTACGTATTGTAAGTAAATTTTCTTTCTGTGGAATAAAACAAGTTTATGATTATTATTATGGAAAATGCTGTATAGATGTTTGAAATACAGACACGAAAGCTTCTTAAGTAGATGCTAAATTGCACAATGACCTGCTCTCACTATCTCACATAGAGTAGTTTAGGATATGAACAAAATATTGACACAAGTCAGCTGCTGGTCATTATAGACTTCCTATGTAAGCTTAGAAAAAAATGTTAGTCACTATTACTCACCATTAAGTGAAAGTGTTGTTTTTATCTTTCATCCTCTGAGGTCAAATATGCTAAATTTATAATATAGTGACAATAATCTACACGATGCTACAAGTTTGAGGAAAAAACTAAACGTATAATATGGGCACTTTGCAGAGGTACGTTTTTGTCAGAACGATATATTAACCTATGCATATTTTCAATCCTTCAACATACTGTTAAATTAGAACATTTGTAATATCTTTTATACAAATAAGTTATTCTAAAATGTCTGAACAGGATATAAATGGTCCCCTAATTGCAACTATAAAACACAGTTGTGAGAGCAGAAACTGGCTGGAGGTAGAGCTGAAACTGTGGTATAATAGAACTGGTGTATAATACTATAAGACTTTATATTATACACTATGGTACCAAAGGTGAGCAGAAATTCAGAAAGTTACAATGTCTGTAGAAATTCATCATCACAAAAGGCAATAATTGGAGTGCTGTTATAAATGTGGGAGGGTTTTGATTGATTTTTGGAGTGTCGTTTTGTATTTAAGTCCTACACAAAACTATAAAATAGAACTGTTCATCTATAAGTATGCTAGTTTGAGAAAGTGGTGGCTGCGCCAGCCTCTTTCATAAACACGAACTACATTGTGTTGCACCTCAGTATTGTCACACAATGCTTTGGGTTCACCTTGGCGTTGAGGCCATGCAGGTGCTTGATTGATATTGAAAACCTTGCCATTGGTGGTATGTACTTCACTTAAACACAAAATAAAGCCTAGTAATAAGGCTCACTTTCACACAGTTAATCAGTGTTTTTACTGGGATATACTATAATTGTGTTCTTTGATTTCAAAGTAATTTGTAACTGTGGTTCTTAAACAGGCCAGTTTCCTTAAGAAGTAGTAATGAATTCCCATTTTCTCCTTTCCTCGATGAGTACCAACAGCAATATCATCACCTCATAACCATGATCATAACAGCATGTGGGTAGGCTCTAAAAGATCCCCCTGCTATGCCTCACTTGTCCTCAGGCCATTCTCAACATGAGACTCAGGTGGTCTGGTGGTCCTCGATTCAGTCATGCTGATTTATGTGCAGGGCTTCATGAGCCGACAACATTCATGAGACCATCAGAGTCTGTATGTAAGTTATTAACCTCAACCACAGCACTGCCATTGCAGCCAGTATGCATTCTCTTTTCTTGGGTCGCAGCTTCAATTTCCTTTTGAAGTTGAAGCATTATGGGAAATCCCTGTAACTTGTTTGGGTGACCATACCATAAAATGAGCTACACATTAAATCAGCTGTTTTGAGTGGAAGACCCGACTTCAGTTTCACTAAGACAGCCTTGATATCAGGCTGCCGCGCATTTGCTGCTCCTGAGACACACTCCTGCATAGCACACAAATCATCAGAAGACTCTGATGGTGGACTGTCAGCACAGCTGTGGTAGGCTCACTATTTATGCTTGGAGAATGAGACTTAGTCATAGAGTGTATATATGTGACTGTCTCTGTATGCAAGGCAGATGTAATAAGCTCTTACAAGTACTGCACTTCATTGTGGTGTGGCATTGAAGCTCTTGCATTTGTCTCATGCTTGCTACCATCTTCATATCCTGTTCATTCCAACCTTGTAAAGGTGCTCATTCGTCCTGTTTGAGGGGGCTGAGCAGCTGAGCTTTTTGCCTGCAGCGGAGCTTTTGTTCCTTTTACTTTCCAAGGGGATTCATGTCTGTTGTTCAATTTACTCCATGCTGTGGACATGCAGTGTCAAAGGAAAGATAAACAACAGCCAGTAGTATTTACATAGCACTTTGAATCCGCTTCCTCAACTGCACAAACAAGATGAGGATGGAAAAAAGGATGAGAGTGATGTGAGGGTAACAGTCATGTTCACAAGGTGACACCTTTGCTATCAGTACCAAGCAAGGGAATAAGTAACGGGTATACTCCACTAGTTCTGAAATAAATTGCCCTGGCAGTCCAGAATAAATGGATGTAGAACATTTTTTCCCCTTTTCAAATAACAATATCCACCTCTTGAGTCATTTTCAAGATGTCATTTTTCAGTTTTGAGAAGATCTTCATCTCTCACTGCAGTAATGAATACTCAGCTCTAGTTTTTTCACCCTCTTTTAAAGTAAATACTGACATAATAAAATAATTTAACACAATCCTGAAATAATCTGTTTGGCAATGTTGGATGCGCCTGCTTCCACAATATTCTCAACCATTGTTCCGTTCCAAACAGTGGTATCTGCTCTTTGGCTGGTCCTCAACCAGAATGGTGTAGTTTTCCTGTTTAGCAATCTGGCAATGTCTCACATTCTTACAGTTAATTCTTGACCTGTCTCCCAACACACACACACATGTATATTCACGTATATACATACACAAAAGTCTGTTCCACTGCTTACATTCACATTACTGAGCTTATAATGTTCCTACTTCATAATGCTTGCTGCGTGTGGTGTACTGCTCTTTCAAGCATTGTGAGAACTTGACAGGGTGATGGATTTGAATCTGTTGGTTAATCCATGTGTGCTTATGTGCATGTTAGTAGATACTGTCCTTGGTGGTCGTTGAGGTGTGTGTAGTGGTGGAGTCGTCGGGCAGTGAGCCACGGCGTGGAGTGGGAACATAGCAGCGCAGCAGAGCAAGCAGCTCGCGTGACACACTACTGGAAAAAGCTGTGTAGATCCATGGATTTGTGCATGAGTTCAAGCTGGCCAGCAGCATCAGAATGGTGAAAGCTACTCCTACAAAACATAATACATATGTTAGTGGGAGAGGAAAATGTTAGCTTTTGTTTCAAATTAAGTTTAATTTGAAATTATTTCTGATAACTTATTAGTTCAAGAAACAAAAAGTTTCAAATAGAAGTTGTATAAGAGCTAAGGCAGACAATATTTTTGTATATTTATCACACTCTTGGTTGATCTTGCAGCATACAGTGTTGTTATTCCAGCTTTACCATTTTCTCCTTGCTTCGCTACTCATACTAAGGTAGGTTTGGGGTATAATTTACTTCTCTCAGGGTTGCCAAATCCTATTTTTAGGTCTTGGCTTGTTCTCTCATGCCATCCAGATATAGAGTATCTCATGCATAGACCCCTAATAAAACTGCTTTCAGAGCTCAGCTGCCAGATAGAAATATTGTAAACCTGCCATAAAATGTAACTCTGACAAAATTACAAGCCATTTAAACAGCCTGGCAGCACTGTCGTTACTTAAGCATAATGTTTGACCTCTTTCTATGGTAAACTGATATTGGTTGGTAAAAGAATTAAATTGGCAATCTATTTTTGACAACACAAATCAAATTTTGTTCCTGCTTACCAGGAAAACTTGTTACTGCTCAAGATTACACAGCTTGAGCCAAATTAGGCAAAATGATAATCAAAGGAAAGTAAATTATTTTTCCCACAAAACCATTAGATGAATGAAGAGGGCTGTATGTGATCAATTAAGTGAGATTTTAGATGACGACAATGAGGATTTGGTAACAAATTAAATTTAGGGTTGGTAATTATCTTCGCAAAGCTTTGAAGGTACACACTAAATTTGATAGACTTTAATATTTAAAGATTAGCTACTCTGCAGCTGAAGTGCCCGCACTGCTAAATCTGCCATGTTCAACAACACGGTCAGCCTCAGAATTAGTAATAAGATAAACATCAGAAATGCCTTCACCTACGGAAATGATCAAAAAACAATTTAATCAGAGGGTTAGTGCACTGTACTCAGTGTCTTGAATCTACCTACTCAGTTCCTTGACAAGACAAGAATGGGAAGATGACAAGCATGGTGTACTGGGGACCTTTTATGGACTACCCAGTTACAGTCATAAGATGATGACTATTTGTAAGTAAGCAAGGAAATGAGAAAACTACAGAATGAAAGGAAGTAGAATTTTTTTTTTACTTTAGCTTTGACCACACTCTGTTAGCTAGTCTTTGTACATACATTATGGTTTTACTGGTTTAACATGCTCTCTGTTAACTAGTCTTAGCTAGATTTTTCTTGTAGAACTGTCATGCTCTTTAGCTAAGCCATGGCACTGCCAGCTCACTGGGCCCTGAATAATTCAAATATATTTTAAGTAGAAACTCTACATGTAGGCATTAAACACTACACTAGGACAGCTGACCAAAAAATTGTCAGGGAATAATTTGAAATAATAGGTCATAGTGCTATATGAGAACATGGGCATACGGGACAAGTCTGACTGGCAACTCAGAGGCCATCTGTTTGTTGAGGCTTGGTTACTTGGCAACCGACTGGGCAAACTGCAAGAAGCCCACTTTAATTTAAACATGGAAATGCTGTACAGGGCCACTGAGATTACAGTGCACCTAGGTGGGGTTGCATTTGTGCATGTGCATGTGTATACACAGTTGACTACAAAATTGTTTGCAACCTTTATGACAATGACCAAAAAATGAATGCAATGAGAAGTACAAAGCTCAAGAACTGCATTTTGTGTGGATAATCTTGCATTATTATTAAAAATTTGTAACTGTTTGTGTATATAATATGTACACATTTTCTGTCTGATGCAGATCTGACCCTTTTGTGCAGGAAGCTTGTTTTTTTTCACTACATGGTGATGGATAGCAAAGAGGTTTCATATGTGTGCAACCTCATAGTTATTCCCCAAGAAGACAAGACCATAATTGAGATTCTGAAAACTAAGGATAAACTGGAAATTTTCGAGGATAACAGTTGATTTTATTTTAAGAATTCTCCAGTGTTGCTAGTGGTAGATTCTAGATATGGGATCAATCTGATACCTAGTATCTGTATTGGCTTGATACCTGCATACCAAATGGTGTATTTGATATTGGAGAAAATACATCAGATATTGGATCCTGTAACAAATGGCAAAGTTTAGAATTGGATTTGGAAAAGTAATTTAATTTTACAACTAGTCATTTTTACATATACTGTAATAAGACTTGACTTTTTCTTTTGTTAAGACTGATTTTATTATATTTATACCTTATAGTTTATTATACGTACAATGCAAGTGATTGTTGTGTGAAGGAGGTTAACTGTGAAGCTTTAGTACTTTTTAAAGAAAACGATATCGCATGGTTATCAGTATTGGCTGATTCGAAATGTTTCAGTATTGATATCGGAAAAGGAAAAATGGTATTGTGCCATCTCTATTAAATTCAAATAATATACATTCACCATTCAATTTAATAGGAACACATGTACACCTGCTCATTTATGCAGTGATCCAATCAGCCAATCATGTGGCAGCAGAACAATGCATAAAATCAAAGTCAAGAGCTTCATTTCATATCAAACATCAGTATGGGGAAAGTGTGACCTCTGTGAATTGAACTGTGGCATGGCTGTTGGTGCCAGATGGGCTGGTTGAGTATTTCAGTAACTGCTGATCTCCTTGGAATCTCACACACTACAGTCTCTAGAGTTTACACAAAAAAACATTGAGTGAGTGACAGTTCTGTGGGTGGAAACACTTTGGTTCGTGCTGACAGGAAGGATATAGAAGCTCCCTCTTTACAACCGTAATGAGCAGAAAAGCATCTCAGCATGCACAAAACATTAAAGCTTGAGGTGGATGAGCTACAACAGCAGAAGACCACATCGGGTTCCACTCCTGTCAGCCGAGAACAGGACTCTGAGGCTATCGTAGGTACAGACTCACAGGCGCAAACTGGACAGTTGAAGATTAGAAAAAAAAAATATTTTTCCAGTCTTCAACTGTCCAGTGGGCGCACGGAGGCTTATTGGTTAGGACATTCGCCTCACATCTCCAGGGTTGGGTTCGATTCCTGCCATGGCCCTGTGTGTGCAGAGTTTGCATGTTCTCCTCATGCTCTGGGGGTTTCCTCCGGGTACTCCGGTTTCCTTCCCCAGTCCAAAGACATTCATGGTAGGCTGATTGCCATGTCCATTGTGTCTGTAGTGTGTGAATGTGTATGTGATTGTGCCCTGTGATGGATTGGCACCCTGTCAAGAGTGTACCCCGCCTTGTTCCCGATGCTCCCTGGGAAAGGCTCCAGGTTCCCTGCAACCCAGTAGGATAAGAAGTAGAGAAAATGGACGGATGGATGGAACTGTCCAGTTTGAATGAGCCATGATGGCCTCAGATTGCTGTTCTTGGCTGACAGGAATAGCATCTGATGTGGTTTTCTGCTGTTGTAGTCCATCTACCTTAAGGTTTGTTGTGTTATGCTTTCTGCTCATTATGGTTGTAAAGAGTTTTTATTTGAATTACTATCGACTTCCTGTCAGCTCAGCCCAATCTGGTCATTCTCCTCTGAGCTTGGTTAAAGTCACAGTGATCACAATTGTTCCTCATTTTGACATTTGATCTGACCATTAACTGATTCTCTTCACCTGTACCTGCATGCTTTTTTGTGCTGCTGCCACAAGGTCGGCTCATTGCATAACTGCATGAATGCGCAGGTGTAAAGTGGACGGTGAGTGTATATTCCTGACTGTTTAGTTAGTACTAAAAGCTACAAGCAGATTCGAAAGGATGCAAAAAAGTTTATAATATCAATACATTATTATATCATTATATACCATAAAATTGAACAATAAATAATCTACATTTGAGATTGATGTACTCTTTGATGTACTACTATTACGATCACTTTTTATATTGATGGAATCATTTTACATGTGTAACAGAATTGTGTGTATATACTACAAAGTGAGTTTATATCGTAAAGAGAGCGCTTTAATGGTCCAGTTCCTGTGAAAAAGATGAGCGCATCTGCCAAATGCTATAAATGTAAAATGTAAATGTTGTGAACATCTCCTAGTGTGCACTGAAATTGTTGAAATGTGCTGTCTGTTTACAGAGCACTTGACAGGGATGGAAACAAACACCGGGAATGCAAGCAAGCTATTTATTACAGGCCGTGACCTGTAACATGAGCACAGTGCTGAAGAAAGCAGATGAGCACAAGGAACAAACACACCTCTGCTGTTTTCTGTAACTGAGACATTGCAGGTGCATTGATCAACCATGTAATGAATTTGATTCACATAAGGAGGCTCTCCATTCTAACCTTGGTCTGGAGGGTTTGGGTCCCAGGCTGCCCACAGCTGGACGATGAAGAAAGGACACCAGCAGACAGTGTAGACCAACACTATGACCAAAGTCATCCTCACTGTCTTTGACATGGCCTTAGAAATGCCAGGGGGAGGCGGCGGGGGAAGATCTGGTAACACATCTGGCCAGAGTTCAGGAGTTCCTGAAAGTTGGCCAGCCAGTAAGGATGAGGCTCTGGACTGAGCACACACGTTATTGGCTGTCAGGGTATGTGCGTGAGATGGATCAGAGGAATCAGGAGTGAATTTCTCTAAGGGCGGACTGGTACATGTAGACATTTCTGTGAGCGGGAGGGGCACAGAATAGGGGTCACAGGGATCACAGGGGTTATATGAGGAGTTTCCGAATGGCTCAGGGCTGGATAGATCATCATATGAATTCTGAATGTCTGTAGGGGCGGAGTTACTGCAATGACATCCACGGATGTCCGTCTGATGATTATGGCTGCCTTGGGAGTCTCTGTGTCTCCCAGACCTTCCATGATGTCCTTCTTTCTGAGGGAAATGGAAGACCACGGAGTTCTTCTTAAACTCTGCTGTCAGAATTCTCTCTGACTTCAGGTAGATATTGTTGTGGATCTCTCTGAATATACGCACCTGAGATGGAGGGATGAAACAGTTATTCAAATTATGAGTACAATGGAATACTGGCATAACGAGCAAAGTGACTCTTTTCTGTATTTACTTTAAGTGGAATTGATGGCTGTAACTGCAAGTTGAAGAGTTCAACCACTGCTGATTCCATTACTTTACTGTGGTTACAATCTTCTGTAATGTATTTTCTATAATAACAATGAAAGTTTTGATATTGAGACTCTTGGTAGAACGTCATATGAAATTCATTCATGGATCACATGATAATGTAAAGAGACCCAAAATGAAAAAACTGTGGGGGGTTTTCTCTATCTAAACAGTTAAGACGTGGTTTAGAAACACATCCTCTAGCACAGCCGGAGAGCGATCGACACTGCAGCGATGGAAGCTCCAGCTGCAGCATGTAACTGCTGACATTGAGAAAGAAGACTGATCTAAAAAGCTCTGTGTTATGATGCTCCTTATACAAATAAGACACTTTGTAAGGAAGACATTGGCCAAATTACCTGACAGACTGTGATGATGAGGGCTGGTAGAATGAAGACTGCTATAGTCATCCAGGTGACATAGGCTTTGAGGCCCCATGGCTCAATAAAGTGGCCCCAGCACTCAAACTCTCCTGGCAACACTTCAGTTCTTGAGAAGATGAATATCTATGAAGCAGAGTTGAGTCATGGGTATCACAACATCCCTCATCTACTTCAAATATAATATGCTATTATCCCTCATTTAGAGCAAATATAACCCTATATCACTCAACATATACCCCAAATATAATTCTCTCTATCACCCCTCATGTACCCCTAATATAACCTGTTATTACACATTATATACCCCAAATATAACCCCTCATCACTGATTATATACGCCAAATATAACTTGCTATCACTTGCCAGCTTTATTTCAATCAAGGTGGGACTTCAAAGTCAAATATGCTCATCATATCCTGCCCTTCACACCTGTGGTAAACTGAGTACCAGGGCCAGGCCCCAGGCCACCATGATGGGTGTGTTCCAGCACGAAGGTTTGCCTCCACGATATGCTTGAAGAGGGCAGCAGATGGCATAGTGGCGGTCCACAGTCATGGCCACAATCATGTACGAAGAAGCAAACATGCCCACAATCTGCAAGTACTTGACAAAGCGGCACAGAGCGTCTGGGCCCTGGAAGCGCTCTGTGATATCCCATAGCAGCTGCGGCAGTACCTGTGGGAGTAACAAAGATGGAACTCACTAGATGAATGGCACACCTTGAAGCCCACTGCCATTTTTTTGTCCAAGGCTTCCAACTGTGACTCTGAGAAAGGGAGGGAACAAATGGCTCTCCAATATGTTCCCGATAGGGGCAATTATTTCCTGTATAGTGCAGTAAATATAGTATGATTTAATGGCTTTTATATCAAACAAAATTCAGCTAACCAAGTTAACAATGTTATTAGAACACCCATTAAGTATTTAGCAGGTTCTACAAACTTGCAGGAACATTGTTCCTGACTAACCTTCCTGCATTATTCTACAAACATCTCCCGTAGCAATGTTTCGCTTCACAGACTTATCAGAACATTTCTGACACATCCTTGTGAGATGCATAACAACTAGCATTAAACCTAGAATGTATAAAGGGGGTAAAATTGACCTGATCAAGTGTGGTTTTTGGTACAAAACATGAAAACTTTTAATTCCTTATGTGTTCAAAATCAATTAATTTTTAGTAATTAACCAAAAATGGTGGAGACAATGTCAATTTCATATATTTGGTAGGGGGAGACATTTGTATATTTATATTTGACAATTGTATATAACCACTAGTGTTCGTAAAAGGGTTCATTCATTTACTTCAGGATTTTGTTCTGAATTAATTAATTCTTAAAATAATGTTCTATCTTTATGAAACATTTAATTTCTAAGAACATTTCAGCACTTGATATGCATTGTCCATATACTGTATATCTAATTTTGTCCCATATCAATTGTTGTCATAGCAACAGTATTTAACACTCAACTGTCAACTCACTATAAGCATGGACTTAGTGTGTATGTGACAGTGGAAAATAGGTTTTATCTCTATTGTTTGTACAGTAGTTTTTAAATCAGAAAGTACATCAGCGCTTTTTTTGTGTGGAGTTTGCATGGTACCCCATGCTTTGGGGGCTTTCTTCCCCAGTCCAAAGACATGCATTTTAGGCATTCCCAAATTGTCTGTACAACCTCCTGGCAAAAATGATGGAATTACCACACTTAGAGGATGCTCACCCGGCTTAATTTTTTACTTCGTAGCAAATAAATAAATCACAGACATGACATGAAACATACCTAAAATAAATTACATTAAATTGTTGCAATTAATGGCTATATTTTTTTGCAGATCAAGTAGAGGAAAAAAAATATAGAATCACTTAATGTTGAGGAAAAAATTATGGAATCGTCATCAACAACAACAACAAAAAAAATCACAATTAGTACTCTGTTGCTTCGCCTCAGGCATTTATGACAGCCTGAATTCTTTGAGGCATGGACTTCACTGATAAACAACAATATTCTCCATCAAGCTGTTTCCTACTTTCTCGAAGGCGGTTGACAGATCAGCTTTGCAGGATGGAGCATTGTCATGGACCAATTTTCTTAACTTCCACCATAAATTTTCAGTGCTGTTTGCTGACCATGGCATTGAGCTGATCTGCCTTTCCTGAAAAAAAGCTTTAATACGCTTTCTCTATGGCAAGATGCATTATCATCCTGAAAAAAAAAAAATAACTGCAGACCAATGAGCATTTTTAGACTTGTGCTGGTATTTGTTTTAGAAATGCGAAAGTTGATTCCATAATTTTTCCTCTGCTTGATCTGGAAAAAAAATTGCCAGTGATTAAAAACAATTTCATTTAACTTCTTTAAGGTATTGGTTTCACGAAGCCAGAATGTTCAGCTATTAACCAAAAATTGTTTTGTGTCATATCTGTGATTTGTTTATTTGCTATGAATAAAACATCTGAATGAACATAAGAGTGGTGATTCCATCATTGTTGCCAGGTAGTGTGTAATTGTGTGCAATTGTGCCCTGCAATGGATTTGCACCCTGTCCATGGTGTCCATTGCAACTCTGTACAGAATAAGCGTTATGGAAAATGGATGGATATCACAGATTTTTATTCTGAATCATCTAGCTTCCAAACTAATAAAGCTATTTAACACATTGCGTGATGTGTACCCAATCTTCAGCTGACCAGTTGCCTCACTTTTGATGTGTTGTGCATTCCGAAATGCTTTTCTGTTTACCACGGTTGTGTATAGTCATTATTGTGTGGGACTGTATATTTCCTTGGGAACTGAACAAATCATCATGTTCAGAGCATGAAAACATTTTTCGTATCATCAAATCCTTAAATAATCTCATTAGCTTGAAGATAAATATAATAACAGGATACCTTTTCTTTGAAGTAAACAATCGATATAGGTCATTTGACCCCCTTAAAGCATTTGCTCTGTTTGGGTCATGGATTCTAGGCTAAAGAATGTTAGCGTTAACAGTCATATAACTATCAATGTTACAGCAGCATTGTAGGAATGTTTCTAAACCATTTTGTGTCTCAAAGAACTGCAAAAGCTCTGAAAATATTCTGCTGAGTTGTTAGCTGGGAAGAAGCCCATTCTGAATTAAATGAGAAGATAAAGCATAAACAAAACACAGAAGATGCTTACATTGATGTGTAATTATTCTGCTCTAAATTTATCCTCTTTTCTCATCTTCTTTATTTGTACTACCCATTTCTTCACTTAAACAAGTAAATACCTGGAAGAAGGCCACAACAAGGTCAGCCACACACAGGTTGATCATGAATAGGTGCATGGGTGCGTGGTTCTTTCTCTTGAGCAGTAGCACCCACAACACAAAACTGTTGCCCAGAGTGGTAAGTGCCAGCACCAGGCTAAGCACTCCAATCTCAGCCTGTGCCAGAGCCTGGTCCCGTACCCTGGCTGTGCCCGGGTGAGGGGTGGAGCTCCATGTCACCTCGGTGCTGTTCTGGGAGGGCAGCAGCCACAGGATGGTCTGAGTGCTACTGAAGCTACTGCTAAAGTTAAAAAGAGAATGATTGGACTGAGCTGAATCCACTTCCCAAGAGGCTGCTGTCATGCCTGTGTCCTAGAAACAAACATCAACAAGGTTAGTGGCAAAAACAATGGGGTGCATACCGGCACCAATTAAGATACACTGTTTTCACAAACAGGCCTAAATCCTTTCAAGTCCAATCGGATTTCAGTTGTCAGATTGCTATTCTCTTGAATTGCTGTCATTTGGAAGGATATGTACAGAGGAAACAATGAAGAAAAACAGGTTGCATATATGAAATGAGCTCATTAAAAAGTACATCTCCATCCTATTCAGCAGATTAACTATGCAGCATCAGCTTTTGTTTTAGCAATGTTACACAGAAAGTGCTTAAGGCTCTCATTAAATCCAATCTGTCTTTTCAACCCAAACATGAATGCAATTAAATCTCCATCATGTCTCATGGATCAATTTTGAGACATTTTTGCTTCATACATCAAAGTCAACATGAGAGATGGAGTACATAATGAAAATAAACTTAAAATGCTATAGTGGCCTTCTGAGCCTGCGAGATCTGTTCTGTGTGTTCTTTCTCACGACTTTATTGTCCGTTGCACCTTTGTTGTCGAACCTTATGGCTTACTTGCTTTGTCTTTCTTTCTTTGTTGTACAGCAGGGGTATTCAACTAAAACTTAAAATGTAAAGGTGCAGTTACATAAAATTCCTTGCTTACAAAGGTCCCAGACAAGCAACTAACACGACTGGTGACCATTTAATGCTTAATCACTAATGATTAGTTGGAGGATATACTGTAGGTAAGTAGTTTGAAGTGATGAATAAACCCTACAGCTTTGTCCTTTCCTATTGAACATTCTGTTTTCCTCGTCACCTTTTAAACAAACCATGTTGTCAGTTTGCTAATAGGAGCAGGTAGGGTAAATCTGTGAAAGTCTGTGAAAGTCTGTGAAAAGTCTCCACTGACCTAGTGCCTGTAGCCCTGTAACTAGTCTCTGGTCCGGTGAGCTTCCTTCAGCAAAATAATTTACGTTTGCATATGACTGGATGAGCAAAAGCAGATCTGTTACAGAAACCAAGCTGGTTCATTAAAAAAAAAATAGATTTGCCGAACCATTGCTAGTTTTGTTTCCCATATGTTGATCAGCTCTGCTATAGTCCTTTTTCAAATTCTAGATCTGATGGAGTACATCAGTGGCTTAGTGGTTAGCACTGTTGCCTCACACTTCTGGGTTTAGGGGCTCTAAGCCGCCCTGTGTTTTCGGGGTTTCCTTCAGTATCCTCCCCAGTATAAAGGCATGCATTGTAGGCTGATTGGCATTTCCAAATTGTCAGTTGTGTGTGAATAGGTGTGCGTTTGTGCCTTGCGATATAGTTCCCTGGAATATGCTCCAGGCTTTCCCATGACCCTGTGTAGAATAAGCGGTAGGGAAAAATGACACTCGGTATAGAGTAACAATAGTTGTTGTCATTATACTCATGAAGTTGAAAAGGAAAATAAATGCATGCCTTTTTAAAAAACAAAACATACTTCGATGTCTTACTTAAGTGCTCTTTAAAGTAAGCTCTCAAGAGACATTGATGAGTGAAGGAATGATGTAAGATGAAGTGCAGTGGATAGCGTTCAAGTGAGAGATTTAATGAAACAATCAATAAGTGCTGACCAACACTGCAGCTGTTCCTGGACTTGTTCAGAATTTACTAACAGAGGGTATGGTAAATGCACATCTTTAACAGTTTAGTGTGTGGTCTTATTAATGTTGTTGTTGTTCGTCTTTCGGCGCCAAAATCTGGTTTGCTGGCTGCAGCTTCACTGAAGGGATATTAAGAAATCTGTGGCAATATCAAAACACAGATAATGCAAATGTATATTATATACCTTTTAATAATAAAATTAGAAGAACGGGGTATCACATTTGTGGACAGAAGTTTGCATGTACTGTTTCTGTCATCTATTTCAGCACTGTTTGCCAGAAGCACAGCTTGTGTTTGTATTTTTCTGTCTTTATTTATTCCTATTTATGTGTCTGGGTTTTAGTTTCCCCGGGGTGTACGCTATATTCTTGTTCATCTGTGTTGTGTGTGAAGCAATAAAAAAAACAGCAAATTGTCTGTCAGAGCAATTTGTATTCTTATTTGTTAAACACAACAGCCCCTTTAATAGGAACACATGTGCCCCATGCAATTATCCAATCAGCCAATCATGTGGCAGTGCATAATGTCATGCAGATACAGGTCATGAGCTTCAGTTAATGTTCACATCAAACATTAGAAAAATGTGATCTCAGTGACTGACCATTGTATGGTTGTTGGTGTTAGATGGGCTGGTGTGAGTATTTTTGAAACTGCTGATATCCATGGACTTTCAAGCACAACACTCGCTAGGGCAGTGATCACCAACCCTGTTCCTGGAGATCTACCTTCCTAAAGACCTTGGCTCCAACCATAATCGTGCCTATCTAATAATTACCTTAAGAAGTTCTTGAACAACTAAAAGAGGTGTATTGGATTATGGTTGGAGATGAAGCCTGCAGGATGGTAGATCTTGAGGAAGCGGGGTGGTGACCAATGCTCTGGGGTATATGCAGAATGGTGTGAGCCTATGCCCACTGTAGCTTCAGATTGATGTTCTTGGCTGACCAAAGGGTTTGGTGTGTTGTGCATTCTGAGATGCTTTTCTGGACACCATGGTCTCAAAGAGTGGTTATTTGAGTTACTGTAGCCTTCCTGTCAGCTCAAACCATCTGGCTATTCTCCTCTCACCTCTCTTGTCAACAAGGCATTTCTGCCCACAGAACTGACACTCACTGGATGTTTTTTTTAACACCATTCAGTGTAAACTCTAGAGACTATTGTATCTGAAAATCACAGGAGATCGTTTCTGACATACTCAAAACCAGCCTGTCTGGCACCAACAACGATTACCGATGGCAAGAGTCACCCATTCTGATGTTTGATATGTTTGACAGATCTGAAGCTCTTGACATGATTGGCTGGATAATTGTATAAATAAGCAGGGGCACAGGTGTTCCTTTTAATGTGGCCAGTGAGTGTATTCTCTACTCCCACTAATAGATTTGTCCTCTTTCTCGTGTCTCTTTTCTTTTTTATATTAAGCTAGCAGAGTCCCGTGAGTGATTTTTTTTCTTTTTTCTTTTACAAAAAATATAAATAGGTGGCATAATCAGTTCACCTACATTGCAGTCAACTTTGCACATTCCAGATACTTAAAATTACAAGTAATGAAACTGATAACCAGCTGATCCGCAACCCCAAACTCTATCTTTCTATACAGTACTTCCTTCAGGCCTGCACGTAAATTCCCACCATGCCACTAGCCAAATGCTTCCTGGGAAATAGATCCCTCTATTCAATCAACATCCTGAAAGGATGCTTCACAGGTGCTAACACTGTGTGCATTGGGAATCTCAAGATGCGTCTGCAGTAACTAGCACTATGAATTTTGCTAGAAATTGAAGAAGCCACCAACTGAGCTCCAAAAATCTGTAACACGTCTAGCTTTATGCGTATAGCTATTCCATTAGAAACTAGTTTGCCATTTTATACGCCACTTTCTCTTTCTTGCTTTGCGTTCTCTCTCTCTCCTTCTCTCCAGCCTGCTCAAAGAACAGGAGCAGCCAACGATAACTTTCTAAATATATTTCAAAATCCCTGTTGCGCTCCTCCTCGAGGTCAAAGGGGTGAAAGATAAAAAGGACATGGTGAGTAGGAAAATCTGGGCCAACCACTGAGACCAGCAGCGTTTTCGTCTGCTGCTCATCTGTTTATCTGCTGCTGCTAATCTGCTCTGTCTCTCTCCATCTTAATTTCCCACACTGGACCTTGTTACTTGTGCTGTGTTCTCTAAAAAAAAAAAAAAAGACTATATATTACCAAGTAATCTCCATTTTTCTTAAAGAAGAGCTGAATAATGTATTTGGGAAGATGAAGAGATCTGGACAATGTCGTGAGGAAGCAATACTGTGTGTGTGTGGGGGGGTATTGTAGGGTGAAGATGATGCTGTTTATTTAATACAGTTTTGCTTATTTAATACAATTTTTACAGTTAAAAAACCAAGGAGACAAGCTTCTAAACCTTGAGAGAGAAGTTTAATTTCACACTTCCTAGTCACTATTCCTAAAGTAATACAATCCCCCCACCTCATGTTTGCATGTCTCTTGAGAAAGAAAAATCTCAATGGCAAATGAAAATCTAGTGCATGTGACTTCCACCAATTTTCTCCTTCAACGTTCAACCTCAGTGGGAAGTGACCTGCATACCTTGTTTGGCTCCCTCCTATATTCCTATAGGCAGACACTCCATCATTCCTCTCCCAGTATTCCAAAATTGTGTTTAGTGACCGTGAGAGTCTGTTTTTATTTTGAATAACATTAAATGCAGCTCGATGACTAAATTGATTTTCTTGAATGAGGACTAAAAGAAAAGACGACCACTTCTTGCTACATTTTGAAATGTTGTCATGCCAATAGAGCGAGCAAGGAAGGTAAGTGTGTGTGAGACAGATGTAGAGAGAGGGTAGTGGCTCAGGCGCAAACATACGTTTGCTTTCATCTCTGAAATAGGCCCTGTTATGCACTACTAACCAGGGCATACACATTTTAACCTCTCATAAACTGCCTTGTTCAAACAGGGTTTCTGCTGCATAATGCATTACACTCCACATACAGCAAAACCATATAATCTTCTTCTTAATAAGTCCCCCCAACACACAAACACACACACACACACACACACACACAATACTGCAGCAACATTCACTGACTCAAGAGACCTAGAGTGGCTTGGAAAAATCTGAAAATCGTCTCAAAGTTCTCCATAATGTTGAACATCACATTTAAAGTGCTTTCATACTACCTCTAAGTAGATGAACATGGACTAACTCTCTGAAAAATCTGTGGATGAAGGTTAATGGCATAAAAATGAAAGTTTTTTAGGGAGGAAAATGAGTTGTCATTGGTTTATGTTACCTTACATTATTTGTACTTGTTGTATCTTTTACAGAGGACTTTAAAGTCCATTTACAAGCTTGAAACCGGTTTTATAAAATTAAGACTATTGGGGTTTTTTTATTTAGTTTTTTAAATTTATTTAATGGGCAGCCTGCTTGTGCAACAAGTAACGTCACTGCCTCACAGTTCCAGGTGCCCCAGTTTGATCCTGAGCTCTGGTTACTGTCTGTATGGAGATTCTTTGCATTTTATCCTCATGTCCATGCAGGTTTCTTCTAGCTTCTCCGGTTCCATGCTTCCTGCCAAGAACATGCTGCTAGGTAGATATACAAATTGGTCTAAGGTGAGAATGTTTATGTGCTGGCATCCCATCCAGCATGTATTCCTGCCTTACACCCAGCGTAACCTGAATAAGGCTTCGGACTCAGCATGACCCCTAGCAAGATAAAACACCTTCTGAAGATAAAAGAATGAATAATGTTTAAAAAAAAACAAAACACTAATACTGTATATCAGAAGTGGATAGAAATGCCATTGGACATTTGTGTCTGTCAACTGCACAACCACAACAGTTGAAAAATATTTATGTAGTGGAAGT
>JAFFST010053536.1:53656-74653 GCA_022414735.1 Noturus placidus
ACACACCCCCAAACACACACACACACACCCACCCACACACACCCCCCCACACACACACACACACACACACACACACACACACACACACACACACACATACAGCCATTTATATGTAGGACAATATTACTGCATTCACCCAGGGAGAGAGCAGCACTCAACATCTGTACCATTGCACAAGGAGTCAGCATGAGCTATCGACTAATCCACTGAGGTATTGATGCACTGCACTTTTCTTTTAGCAATCAAATAGAAATTCACCAGCAATTTTAGAGTGCCTCTTGTCTTTATTCACATGTTTATTTTGCCTACTGAAAAATAAGATCTTGTGCTCCATTTTCATTTTTTTGTAATTTACAGAATGATGCTCAACGTCACTACTGCAGTAACCTTTAAAACATTTTATTCCCAGCATTTTTCTTTAATTCACATTTTAATTACATTTTATTTTAACATTTGATACCCAGCCGAGACTCAACAGAGGTAACGGTTCTTCCCAAATCACACACTCTAGCAATGTGTTTCATGTAATAAAACAATAGATCATAACATAACGTGCTTCAATAGTTCCATTCTATATTCCTGACCTTATACAGAATGTCTAAAGGACCAGCTCAGCTCCTATGCCAACACAAAGCTGAAAAAAACAAGTCACGGAACATAACTTCCAAACAAATGTGCTATGAATGACTACAGAATCTTATAATTACACATGACATAACCAACACATAGGTCACTAATGTACAAGCTTAACTTACAATAGGGCAACTAATGAACATAAAAGAGACGGCTGAATTCAAATGTTCATTTCACTGACATCACTGGATTTAGAGCAAGAATAAGAGAAATCACACACTGGACATGGAAATACAGCCTTGTAGCAATGACTGTAGAAACAATACAGCAACCTGGATAGTTGTGCTAATTTTTTCACAAGTGTTTATATGCTAATCAGTAACGCTGCTTTCTTTAATTATGTAAAAAGTTCTGAGGCCTGTAGTGTGAATAGCTTTTTCAGCCTGCTGATTCATTTTCTAGATTTGTTGACTTAAGAGTTGCCAATAAATCAAGAGCTGTCATTTTTTTTATTGCACTTTTCTGGAATTTTTTTTTACATTTTTTATTTTTTAACTCCCCTAGGCATTCAATGAATAATGGGAATTCCAGCTATTTGTTTTAGTAAACATCGATAACAGCAATGATAATATGCCTAATGATACAATCTAGTTACAAAACAGCAACAACAATAATAATAATAATAACAACAAAATAATAATAAAAAACTATAATAATAATAAAGTTGTAATAATAGTTCTATTATATTACTATATTACTACTTTGTTGGTGTTATTATCATCCTTGTTGTTTACCATTACTTAATTTAAAAGTGGCTGTTATTGACCACTTTCTACATCCTCGAGCATCCTGAACTGTGTAAACAGAGAGCGTGGGAACATCTGGGCTACTACACCAGAACATCTGCAGAGCATCAAAATACACCACTACAGGTTTTGGCAATATTTCTGAATATTTCTTATACACATGCATCTTAACTGACATAAGTATTCCAGGTATAAGATTACTCAACATGCCAATGTAATTGTAGTGTAACAGCAGCTAGTGCACTCTGACTAAAGCCTGATCAGAGTAATGGGACTGAATAATTAGGGTAAGCTTGAGTAGGACCCTGAGCCGTGTTTCTTACTGACCGGATCAGTCACTGGACTGGTGCAGCTCTGTCCCAACGCTCAGTGCCGCTGTTTAATCCACGCTGATGTCCTCATCAACACCGACTCTGTTTTCTTCATCATTCTCTCTGCATTTACATCTCACTTCGCCGGCAGTCGCGTACCCGTCCAACTTTATTCCCAATGTCGCCGAGGTATACTAACCACCCGAGATCCCGATTCATTCTAGTGCTCGGACCTTCAGATGAAACTTCTGTACAGTATTATTACTGGACTATAATATCACAGTGTGACAGCAGTAAAGCTCTGACTTCATCTGAACTCCGGAATAAAGAAAGAAACAGGACCACGTTTCCATGAGCTCTCGATTGTTCGCGTTTCCCTCCTCTATTTATGCTTTCTACCTAGACGCCAACGGCTCCTGCGTCTCCTCCCTCCAGTACACACACACACACACACACACACACACACAGTACACACACACACTCACACACACACACACGCACACACACACAGACACACACAGACACACACACTCCAGTAAACACACACACACACACACACACACACACACACACACACACACACACACACACACACACCAGCACACACACACACACACACACACACACACACACTCCAGTACACTCTCTCTCTCTCTCTCTCTCTCTCTCCTTCTCTTTGTCTCTTTCATTCTCTCTCTCTCACTCTCTCTCTCACTCTCTCTCTCTTTGTCTCTTTCATTCTGTCTCTCTCTCTCTCTCATTCTCTTTGTCTCTTTCATTCTCTCTCTCTCACTCTCTCTCTCACTCTCTCTCTCTCTTTGTCTCTTTCATTCTCTCTCTCTCTCTCTCTCTCTCTCTCTCTCTCTCTCTCTCTCTCTCTCTCTCTCTCTCTCTCTGTATGAAGTGGAAGATTACAGTTTTACAGTTTGGAAACAATATTCCGTCAATAATTTGACTGATCTAAATCGATTAGAATTATGTCAGTACTTTAATTAGAGTCACTATTATGTCAGTAATTTGATTAATCAGTATCAGTATTAAGTCAGGAGTTTAATTAGTTATTAAGTAAGTATAGTAATTCATCAGAATCCATATTCTGTCTGGTTTAATTATTTAAAATCCATTTGACATGAGCAAGTTTACATTGTGGGAGCACAACATGTAACAGGTAACATTTGAGAAATGCAAATTTGCAGTAGCTGTAATAACTAGTTAATATTGAATTACTTTTTTGATTCCTGTGAAAAAAGCACGCTGTGAAAAAGTACTGTTAGCACACAGAATGATTGATCTGTGGTGCTGATTCTGAATTTGTCACAAGTCATTTGCACAGATTGTCACGTATGACCTTTTTGCTGAGTCCGTTATTATCATTTAGTTTTTTTTTAATTAATTAATTTGATGTCACCATATATCTTTGTTTTTAGTAAATTGTTAATATATGACATTTTCTGTGTTACACACATGCAAGCTCAATGACAATGGCTTCTCCCCTTTATTAAAATCTTCTATGGGAGAATTAGACTCTGAGAAAGAGAATGAGAAACATGACCTGATTCTCACAATTAACCCGCCAATCTCCTGAGGTTTGACCAGCCCACATAAAAGATGCCAAGCCGAGATTTAGAGTTGAAATAAGTACATTAGTTTTGACAGCTTCATTTCGCAGTAGAATTAATTATATTTCATAGAAAGGTGAACATATGGCAATATTAAGACTTGGAACTTGAATATCCAAACACAACTCATATCATGTTTCTGAACATGATTTAAACACCTGCTCTTCTCACAGGAACCGGGCAGGAGAAAAAAAAGTCAATTCACCAGCTGTGTTTTTCCTTCACTTTGCATGAGCTTAAAACACCTTTGTGTCAGCCAACAAAAACAGAGATCTCAACCAAGCTCCGGTCTTCCTCTCACTAGGTCCTCATAATCTATCGGTCCATATGAGAGCTCAATAACAAAAGGAAACAAATGGCGAAAGAGCAGCATTGTTTAAGATGTTGAAATTGTATTGTACTGCAGCAGGAGAGCTGGCGTGAATAAGTGGGAGATCTGTGATGTTTGGATAAGTACTGACCCACAGTGGTGGATTTATGTGAACTTTGTACCCCCTCACCCTGACCACAGAGACCCTGGCGTGGTTTGGCTGAACTGCTGCATGCAGCCTCCTGTCTTTTGTCAGCGTGTAACAGACTTCTTTCACACTTCAAAGGCTGAGTGTGCGTCCATTGTGTGTTATGCATGCTCCAGTGTTATGTGTGCTCTTTCTAAGTGGGCTTTGGCATTTCCTCCCAGTTTCTTCTTCTCTTTTCACTCCCATATTTTTCTATGAACATGACTTGAATATGACGTGCTCATTAATCTGTATAGTTAGCATGTGATCAGTGGCAAGATGTATTTTGTAGTAAAATTCTGACGACTTATTCATCAACTCTTTTCATTGGCATGTTGGACTATTTTCACGTCTGCCATTATTTACTCACCCTCAAGCCATATGACTTTCTTTCTTCAGTGGAACACAAAAGTAGACGTTAGGCAGAATATTAGCCTCAGTCATTATTTACTTTCATTGTATGAAGAAAAAAATGCAATGAAAGTGAATGGTGACTGAGGAGAACATTCTGCTAATCTCTTTTTGTGATCTACAGAAGAAAGAAAGTCATGAGGCTGAGTAAACGATAACACAGTTTTCATTTTTGGTCGTTTTCATTTCGAATCTTTGTAACAACAGCACAATTCAAACAACAACATACTGTGCTCTACAGATAACTGAAATACAGAATTTGAGTACTTTAAACTAGTTCTGCTCTGGTTCTAAAAAGTTGTTAAAAAATGAATAAAGTTTTAAAAATTTCCAGTAAAACACGAACATGATGCTAATAACTCTTCACAATTAGGCGGGAGTTATTTCATGAACGCAACAGACAATTATCCAACTTCACACTTCCAGGATTGTGCTTTTTCTTTGTTTCCACTTTCAGAGTGATGCTTAATGTTTGTACAGCCAGTGGTAATCATGAACAATGAGGGAGGAATGAGTACAACTAAATTACACAAATTTAGATATCTATTTTTGTAAACCATAATTGTGAAAATTTACCTGCCAAAGTGGCGGATGACTAGACAATTTTACACGCCACTGCCGACAATTCAGCTAAATTTGGTGGGTGGCAGGTGCTAATTTTATACCCTGCCCACAGTGCTGAATAGTGGCACCAGGACCTGCTGATAGTGGCAGCAGTGGAATTTAATCCTTGCTTCATCTCTACTTGGTTATTTAGTCTGTTGAGCTCGCTCACCACTTCATCTGCACACTCTGCTCAGACAGATAAAGTTCCAAATCTTCATCTTTCATGCTAACACCACCATCAACATCATAGTGCTTGATGTCTCTTAGATCACTAAACACCTGAGCTGAGTCTCTTTTGTAACTCAGCGCAATTGCGTCATATAGCTGTGTTGCATTCTGGAACTTTGAGTCTGACGTTTGCACCTATTACATATTGGATTTCTCATTAATGTCACGTTGTACATCGATGAAAATTGGTGAATGAGAAAGGAAGCACATTTTCTCCTAATAAATACCATTGGAACTGTTCTTACAATATCCCCCTGTGGCACCAGCGTGTCAGACCTTTGCTAAAATTTGTGAAAATACAGCACCAAAAAGCACTTCTTAGCATCAATGAAATAACAAATAACAAATAGTTTAATATAAACCTGTTTATATATTGTGTTTCAGGGTGGACTTTACCTTTAAGTCAGTAGTTTGAGGAGTTCTTTTCTGTTTTATACCCCATCGCTATGTAAACCCATTAAACTCTCAGGACTAGTTCATGAATCCAGACCTACATCCCTGTTTTTAGATACCTTTTCTATTCGTTTCACTATACTTACAAAATGATAAGCGTACGATAAATACCTAAATACTGAGCTGAGTGGTTAAGGGGTTAACATCAATTGCAGAGTGCTTATCTCAACAGAAGTAACATTTTTTTCCCTAATGTATGTCTGGTTTTGCAGGCTTTCTTTAGGCAATAGGCATGCCTGGTTTTATAAAAACACACTTTTCATCAGCACTCAAAAGGTTGAGTGGGAGTCGGTTTATACATCAGTACAGCTAGCAGAACCGTGCAGCACCCTTTACAGCAACAAACATGTACTGCTGACCGAAACAAGAGAGAGAAACAAAGAGAGAACCTATATGTTACGTTAGATGATTTTGGATGTTTATGAAGAGTGTTATGTTACTTCTCAGCATGCCTGTTTTTAAGCGTTAAACCTGTCTCTATCCAAGACAGAGTTTGTCCTCTCCTAGTTGGCGTTGTTTTATCATTATCATTGTTATTCAAATCAGCTCTCCCTCCATCCTCTCCAAATATTACTCTACATTTAGATGAACTATACACCAAGGACTCTGTGCAAACACACATTTGGCGCACACATAGTTGGAACTGGTGTAAATCAGATGAGAAATGAGCAACTCTTCTGAGTTTACTCAAACTGTTGCCAGTGGTATGAGTCTTCTCTAGGAGGGGTGCACGTCTGTCTTCAGCCCCCCCAAAAAATGACTCTCAGCATGGGCCATTTCCCCAACTCTCTGCTGAGCTTATTTCTCAACACTGTGTGAGAGTGTGTTCTGGAGATGGGCTTTAGATTTGCACTAACATTCCAGTTGCTCTGTATTTATGTTAAGTTTTTTATGCTCTTTCAGTGAGGTAATGCTTTTGTTTGAGTCTTTACACATTAGTATACGTCCAGTATGTGTAGACGTCCTGAAGTATATGAAGCCGGGGCATATCACATTATGCGGAGACTACAGATATAATATATTCTCTCCAGAATCCGTACTCTTATTTCTTTGCTGCCAATATCCTCTTGACCATTATATTCTGTTATTTATATTTTATGAAACTCAGCTTAGATTTCTTCTGGTTGAAGGAAAAAATATTGAAATTAGTAAATTCATTAACTTATAGGTCACTTAAACTTGTTTTTTGGATTCCTTTGTGATGTATAGGTGTCGAACAGTTCGAGTGTTACATAAGTAAACACAATCAGAAATGATCACATTTAACTAAAGGGGATTTGATAAGCCTATTTGGCAACATTTGGCAGTGAAACATTTGCAGGCATGCTCTCATAAGTAGGGTTAAACGATGCATAAAACGATGCATAAGCCAGGTACACAAAAAAGGAAACGTAACAGGAAAGAAGGCAGGAATGAGTTATAGTTGGGTTACAGCCATTTACATTTTGTGGGCTGTTTGTAGGTGTGTGTGTGTGTGTGTGTGTGTGTGTGTGAGAGAGAGAGTGTTTCCTTGAGGGTCTTTTCTTTAATGGTTTGTCCCGGGCTTAGGAAACATGCACACTGAGTCTGATGGTGAGCCTCTTTTTGTATGGAGGATAAAAGTAAGGTTTAAAGGTTCAGGTTTGTAAGAGTGTATGGAAGGCAGGTTTTGCAACAGGCATGACATCATCTTAATGTTTAGGGAGTTCATGGTTATTACAGTGTTTAATGTTTTGAAAGATCTAGAAGGCTTTCATGGCTGGTTCTTCTAAAATCTATAAATGAATAATACAAATGACTGATATGTGCATTGCAGTTCTTAGGGGAAAACAGAAGTATGGAATTCTGGAAGCAAGACTAGTGGCTCAGTTTCAAGTGAAATGTCATTCCCAAGTTGGGCCTCAGGCTTACACTGACAGTGTATTAGAAATCACATTTTAAGCAAACAATAGATAAAAAAAGTAAAGAGGGCTTATTACTCCTTGCAATACAATACAAAACAACAACAACAACAACAACAACAAAATGATATGTACACACATTCCGATTGATCAAGCAAGCTCCTGAAAGCATGCATGCTCCATTTATTCAGTGACAAAGTAAGAGCTCTACTATTTTTCTTACTACATATCTGTTCTCTGTGTCCTCTATCACACACACACACACACACACACACACACACACACACACACACACACACACACACACACACACACACCAACTCACTTTCGGTCTTTTATTTCTCACAGCAGTGCATCCCCATGAGCTTTATTATTCATTATTTGATTAATATATTGTGGGTTAATTAAAAGAGTTTGCATCTTTATCATCTTCTCCCCACTTCAATGCTGCTTCATTATGTCTATTTTTCAAGGGTGCCTTAGTGACTAATCCTGTCCTTATTCTGTGAGTGCTGCAATAATTACAGCCAGTATCTACCTAGGCTTATCTAATAGAACAGTATAATGCAGCTCTACATATCAGATTAATAGAGTGCATTGCATAAGTATTCACCCCCTTCAGCTTTTCCACACCTTGTAGTGTTACAACCTGGAACTGAAATGGGCATAATTGGACTTATTACTGGGTCATGAATTTGCACACGGTAGGCCATAATATGGGATAAGTTAGCCCATAATTTGTAGAAATATATTATACAAAATGATTTACACACACAGGCACTCACTGTCCCGTCCAGCAGAGTACATTTATGGCACAATATGGCATAGTTCTACCTAGAGGAGGCCATGCAATGTGTCAGTGACTGTGTAGGAAAGGCATTAGTAAGAGAAGCAACCAATGATGGCAATCATAGCTCAGACAAAAAGCTGGCATATGAAAACCCATTTGGAATTTGCCAAAAAGTTAACTGAGTGTCCATGTTGTTGCCATAGGTAAAGTATTGATCATGAAGTATTGATCCAGGGGGTTAAATACTTATGCAACCAACAAAAGTTGGTTTGCACATCAAATTGTGTAAATCCCAATTAATTCAATGAAATTAATGATTTAATTTGTTTCAAAAGTTGTAACACTATATAATATTAAAAAGTCCAATGGGGATGAATATTTATGCAAGCCTGTCTCAGTCCTCCACCAGCAAATAGCATTGGATGTTTGCCTGCAACACTGTTTATTCATAGATTTACATGGTTTCTCTGTAAGCCAGTCATGCACTGGAACACATGACAGTAAGGTTACACCAGGTGGACAGGCAGCTGTGCTCCTTCTAGGGAATGCACTGGAATGTGCATCCATAGTCATAACTAGCATACAGTGGAGCAAAATCAGACCAATGCTACAGCATGAGAAGTAAGTTAAACACAAGGCATTCATCTGCATAATTACTTTGCTGATAACTGTAACAGACAATATGAGATAGGATTGATAAAGGTGATTCAAAGATTAAGGTGCAATTTAGCTCTTGCAACTCTCAATTGTGAAACTTTTTTTTTTTTGATTGACATTGAAATTTTTTTCTAACCATGATCACTGGAAAATTTGACTGAATATTCCCAAAACTTCATAGTAGTGAAGGTGTTCAGGCAACAGGGTTGAGAAAATATTTACTTAACATTCAAATATTAAGTGTAATATTAGTGGGAAACAAATGGCCCCAAACATGGAGTCACCCATAAAATGAATGAACACTTATGTATTTTAGTTTGGTGAAAATTAGCCCATTGAGTCAGGCTGTTTCTTTGGAATTTCTAGCAATAGAATTATAAAATTTGATCATAAATTGCCCAATGTGTCTTCATCTTAGAACAATATACTGGGTGTGTTTACCCAGGGGTGGGTACAAATACTTTCCAGAAAGCTAGACTGCAAATAATTGACTGGAATTTTTACAGTAATTTTCCTGCCAACTGGGTGCCTATAAATATTTACAGTAAACAACTGTAAACCTATTGACAGTAAAATAGTGTACTATCTTACATAATATAAAATAACACATAAACCAGTACATTTGACTGATGCTTTTAAAAAACTTACAATTGAGGCAGGATGCAACTAAACTGAAGCTTAAGGGTCTAGCTCAAGGACACAGCCAAGTGTTTGGCAGTACTGGGGTTTGAACACACAACCTTCTGCACTCTAACTCAAAGTTTTAACTTTTGAACCACCAAAACTAGCTCCACTGACTTAATTGATTCAATGCAATCTTTTACTGCAAGGTAATTCTGTGGTAGGAGTGCTGTATTGCAATATTGATTTACACCTTTATCCATTGCGCACAGAGACGTCTTCTCAGAATCTTTTGATAATATTATATATTGTAGATGATGAGACATTCGTAGTCTTCACAATTTTATGTTGAGGAACATTATTTTGAAATTATTACACAAATTGTAGATGCAGTTTTCACAGCTTGGTGAACCTCTGCCCATCTTTTATTCTGAAAGACTCCCTCTATAAGATTAACCTCTGTTAACAGCTGTTTCTTTTTAGTAACTTTTCCAGCTTTTTGTTGCCCCCGTCCCAACTTTTTTGAGTAGTGTTTCGGCCATTAAATTCCAAATGACCTTATTTCTTAAAATGGCACATTAACGCAGTTTAAACACTTGATATGGTTTCTATATTCTATTGTGGATAACATCTGAGTTTACGAGATTTGAAAATCATTGCATTCTGCTTTTACATTTGCAAATATTGTGTATTTACATTTTACACGGTTACAATAGGTTTTAGTAATGTTAGATTTGGTTTATGGTAATGTTGTAATAGGAAATCTTAAAAACATTTGATTATAGACAATATATTTTCATTTGCAGTGCATTTTCCCCAAACAGATCACCAGGAATGAACTGGGTTTATGAGATGTGCAAATCATTGCATTCTGTTTTTATTTACCTTTTACAAAACTTTCTGGGGCTGGGGTTGTAATATGAATGTAATTTTTAATGTGATTTTTCATGTTTGCTGGATGTATTGAGCCAAGTAGATAAGGTTTCAAAATATGACATCTTAGCAAGTGAAAATATCTTGTAAATAGCCAGATTTATCTAATATTTCCTATTATAAGATTACAATTTACCAAATATAAGATTATTAATCCTATTTCTAGACATTTTTACTCATTTCAAACTAAATACTTTTCTACTTTTGGCAGATTCGTTAGCTTTTTTCTATATAAAAAAAGAATGCTTAAAATTAGCTAAATAATCTAGTAATAGAACAAGAATATTTCAGCCTTGGAATTATTACAAATGTCTAACAATAGGTTTTTAGTAATCTTAAATTTGGTTTGTGGTAATCTTGTAACAGGAAATCCTAGATACATTTGTTCAATATATTTTCATTTTCTAAGATATCTTTTCCCCCCGTGATCCGATTACGGATATGCGGTTGAGGATGGATGGATGGATGGATGGATGGATCTTTTTTTTGCAGTGCTTCTTACCAAACAGATCGACAGGATGAACAATTCTTGCTCCTTTTTAATCATATGTTTAAATGAACACGTACTGTATGATGTTTTCAAATGCATATCAAATGCTATAGTCTAAGCAATATTTGATTTGTTCACATTTTTTTGATATAAGAGCAAAATAAATAGGAGAATTAGTGAAAGATGCCTTGCCTCACCAAACAATGTGGTGAGACAAGGCAATACTTTTGTCATTAGCATTGAGCCAGTGTATATACAGTAAAATATTATGCTATATTATAGACCTCTAAGTAGGTCAACTATCATTTTAGATTGGACTCATGTCTATGAACATTCATGTTTAATTAAAACAGGTGGCAGATGGTTCACTCAGCAGGTGTATAAATCCAGAGAGAGGCATAAGGGCAGAGAGATGAATGGAGATGATGATTAATAGATTAATTGTTACGAGGAGAAGTGTGATCGCTCTTCACATACAACGCCTGGGAAAAACATGTACGCTTCAGGTCATGCATTCAAACCATTCTGGCTGAGAAAACACAGCTGCTGTAGAGGCTGCATGCTACACCAAGCTATAGATACGTAGGCCAACTTTTCAAGAGTGATAAAGAGACTTTTCCCTTCAGTCCTCTGCGTAGACTGCAGTCCTAATATCAGTTGACTTCATTTTAATGAATGAGCCTTCAGTTATCATCATTAGCAGCAATCAGTATGGGTGGAGATCCATTCTAATCATTCAGTTCCCTGGACGCCTTTGGAGGTTTAACTGAATGACCCAGGCTGTGTGCACTGTTGTTTTCGTGTGAGTCCGTCTGCTGGGTGTGATTGGGTTGAGTGGAGCATTGGAAGTGCTTCATTAAGAGAGTCCACTGTTTGCATCTGCAGCATTCATTGAAAAAGGGAGAGATGATTTCCTTCATTTCCTTCACTTTGTCTTGCTGTGTCATGTCCTGATTAAGGTCTGTTACTTGGGTCTTTGCAGTTCACGGCCCAAAGTGAAGATTTACATCAAAATATGGGGCATGCTACACTGCATAGCCTTTTCAGCCACCAGTCTGCAACGGTGCTGTCAATTAATCAGTTCCACATTCACCATTCTATTATGTCCAGCCATGTTGTCTTGGCAACATTTGAAATGCAAGCTGGGTTACAAGAGAAAACATGTAAATTGGTGGTGTAGAGACTAGATAGCAGTTCTCTCTTTAATAGAAAGAACCTGAGCCTCTTTGGGTTTGGTTACAAGAAATATTTTTGTTTGGAAATCATATAGCAGGATTTGGTTGGTTACAATGCCTTCCATTAATATTAAAAATAAATTTGATGTCCTCTTTTAGGCTTGTCACATGATTCAGTGCTTAAGGTTGGTGAACATGTGTATTTAGTAGATTATGGTCCAAGCTTGACCTATCAGGCTTGACCCATGATGTGGTTGTGTTGCGGTTTCTCACTGGAGAGCTATTTATCAAATATTCGTGAATTCCGGTTTAAATGAATGCCTCAATTTTCAACCATGCCCCATTTAGCTTTGATTCACTAGAACAGTTCCTCTTGGTCAAGGTTGGGGCTACTTTCACATAGATGTTTTTATGAATTCACTGTATGTATCCAGCCAATATCACATGGAATTAAAGGATAGAAGCTTACACAAATTTATTTTTGCCCCTAATTGGGAAAGAAAGTGGATGCTAGAACTGTCTGGGATGTTTAAAAGCATTTGTGCAGCTCTGTGATAAATATTCATCTAATAAAAGCCTTTTCAGTACCGCAAATAATTGTACTGAGGAATAAACTCTCTGACTGAAAGCATCAAAGGAAGGGTAGAAGAGGCAAACATCAACACCACACACACTGTTTGGTTTTTCTGGTAATTGGCTTAGATCCATCAGGACACACATATCCTGGTTCAGGGACAGCTTTTTTAAAAAAAGCAAAAATAATAAGACTCTTAAACGTCCACTGACTGAACTGTACAGTGTATATACGTCATTATAATATACATGATATAATATACACTTTATTTGGAACACCTGTATACTTGCTCGTTCATGCAATATCCACCAATCATGTAGCAGGAGTGAAGTGCATAAAATCATCTACAGCTACAGGTCTAGGACTTCAGTTAATGTTCATATCAAACATCAGAATGGGGAAAAATGTGATCTCGGTGACTTCGATTTTTGTATGGTTGTTGATGGAAGATGGGCTGATTTGAGTATTTCATAAACTGGTGATTTTCACACACAACAGTCTCTAGAGTTTACACAGAAAGGAACGGAAATGAAATACTTCCAGTGAGTGGCAGTTTGGTCAGAGGAGAATGGCCAAACTGTTTTGAACTGATATAAAGGCTATACAGTAACTCCAATAAGCACTCTTTAAAGCCACGATGAGCAGAAAAGTATAACAGAATACACAACACACCAAATCTTGACGTAGATTGGCTACAACAGCAGAAGACCACATTGGCTTCAACTCCTGTCAGCCAAGAACAGGAATCAAAACGGGGTGGTAAAGACTGGAAAAACATTGCCTGGTCATGACAAAATAAAAAGTCACTAAGATCACATTTTTTTTTTTTTACTAAACACACATTAACTAAAGCTCTTGCCCTGTATATCACTTCCTATTCATAGGACTTTGCTTATTCATACAGTTCTTATTCATAGCACTTCATGATCTGTTGTAATTCTGTACATATTCACTACTTTAAACCAGTGACTCTAATGTAGATAATGTAGATAATAATAATGTACTTTGAGTCTATTGTTGTAATGTTGTACTGGACGTGTAAGTACAATTTTTCATTGCATGTTATACACTATATTAGTGTACATGACTGTAAAACAGGGCGGCTGTGGCTCAGTCGGTAGAGCGGGTTGTCCACTAATCCACTAATCGTGGGGTTGGTGGTTCGAATCCCGGCCCGGGTGATCCCATGCCGAAGTGTCCTTGGGCAAGACACTGAACCCTAAGTTGCCCTCGATGGCAAGCTAGCACCTTGCATGCAGCTCTGCTACCATTGGTGTATGAGTGTGCACTTGTAAGTCGCTTTGGATAAAAGCGTCTGCTAAATGAATAAATGTAAATGTAAAACACAAGTCAGCAAAATATAATACTCTTGAGAACAAGGATCATGGCTTCAAGCAATGTAAAAGTCTTTATTGGACATATTGCTGCTGTTGTTCACAGATGTTAAGCCATCATGTTTAAACACAACCAGGTCCAGAAATTATGTTTGGGTTGCTGTGACAGTAATTATTGAAAATACTCTCTATCTCTTATTAGTTGCTTGATTCAACCAGAACAATTCTTTCCAAATTTAAAGCTCGGCCAGAAACTGAAGTGAGTAAAACAATTGAGACAGTCCCACTCACCACACTTACTACAGGGTTATCAAACATCCAATCAGAAGAGAAAATCAGGTTTAAAAAAAAAATTATAATTATTATTATTTAATTCGCCAGAGTGAAGGCCAGAAAGGACTGCTATCATGAGCGATGTTATGTAATTTTTATACTGCAGACATACAGAAATGAATTTCATTTCAAAGTAGTTGAATGCCAGCGAGTCTGTGTCTGAGAGAAACTCAAAAGGAGCAAGAGAAGAACAATTTGATATTGTGTTCCAGACCTGGTCACCAGCTGTCCGTAATAAACAGTTGGTGATGATAGCAGTTTGTCTTCACCACAAATGAAGAATCAGTCCTTCATAAAACAAGGAATTTAATGAAGAATTAAAATCTTCCAGACTTAAGTGAGTTTAAGTAATGTCCTGTGCGTGTAGAAGGCACACTTGCATGAAATTCAGGGGAATGCACAGGATGTGCAAATGAAGTCCGTAATGGACAACAGATGAGTGGAAAACAGACCCAGATAAGGAAAGAGAATGAAGCGAAGAAGGGTGTGATGATGAGGAACTAAATGATCCCAGAGGAAGCATATTATCCGAATGCTTTCCTTTATGAAACAATTGGTTATTAATGGAGGAAATGGAGGAAAAGATTACTGAAGGAAGGAATTCTTATAGTAATGAAGGAAGGAAAAACAGATGGGAAGTGGAAGGCAATATATGTTTTGATCTCAGGAGGGAAAAAAGTGTTAGTGTGTGTGTGTGTGTGTGTGTGTGTGTGTGCATATAATAAAGATGGCTAATGTGTGAAGACATGTCATGGTCTGAGAATGTTTTTGAAATAACTTTAGTCTGCAGCAAGTACAAGCAACCTGCGTATAGTATGTACTTGAGCCACACACACACACACACACACACACACACACACACACACACACACACACACACACACACAAACAGTAAAAAAGTAATCCACAATTTAAATGCATGCCAAGCTCATGATTAGAATCAGATCTTGAAACACTTTCTTGAATTTGCTGCATCAAAGACATGGGGTAACAGGTGTCTGCTTTTTTTGCCAGCACATAACTACAGCTGGATTCTTCCAACATAACTAATGAGACACACATACCCATGAAATCCCTCGCCTTCAGCCACACAGACACAGACACATAACCATTTGCATCTAGTATATGGCTTACATTCTGTCAGCTACCCTCTGAAACCTATTTATACTAGCATGTGCAATAACTTTAAACTGTGTTTCAAAACACAAATGAAAATAGCCCATTGGAAATTCCTGGAAGAGGACAGATTGCTTGTCAGATGGAATGACGGCAGGCATTTTGAGAAGGCGCAAGAAAGAAGAAGCTGTGCAAGTAGGGAAGAGGGACGGAAAAGGCAGCAGCTGGTTGGGGGGGGCTGGGAGAGGGACAGTATGTGCAAAAGTCAAACCATACACTCTAATCTTGCTCTCAGGGTGACTGGACTGCTGAGTTCACATTGAGCTTTGCTCGCCAAGTGTACCAGCACACACAAGGAATTGTTTTTCCGGCGTTCCGGTGCTGTCAGTACAATGCAACACACAACACACATATATTGCAACACAAAACACACATATATTGCAACATAATGCAACACACAACACACATATATTGCAACACAAAACACACATATATTGCAACATAATGCAACACACAACACACATATATTGCAACACAAAACACACATATATTGCAACATAATGCAACACACAACACACATATATTGCAACACAAAACACACATATATTGCAACATAATGCAACACACAACACACATATATTGCAACACAAAACACACATATATTGCAACATAATGCAACACACAACACACATATATTGCAACACAAAACACACATATATTGCAACATAATGCAACACACAACACACATATATTGCAACACAAAACACACATATATTGCAACATAATGCAACACACAACACACATATATTGCAACATAATGCAACACACAACACACATATATTGCAACATATTGCAACACACTACACACATAAAGAAAAAAATATATTAAAGTAGAAAAAGTAGGGGAAAAAATGAAAAAAGGTAGAACAATGCTTAAAAAAAAGCACCCAGGCTGAAGATCCTGAGCCCCACTGCTCATGGGATGATGGGTCGATGGGACATTGCAGAAGGTCCTAAGCTGGATGGCACATGTCAAGTGAGCGTGCCACGATTATCAATGGGCTAGGTGGCATGATAGCACACAAGCAGCTGTGTGTGTATGTGTGCACACATTAAAGTGCTCAGAAAACAGATAAAGCAGAGGAAGAAGAAGTTGACGCCCAGCACAGCGTAGCAACACACTATACAGTCCCCCCAGGATGTTGCGATTTGGAGCTCGCACAAAGGATCACAAAATCAAGGAACCCGCTGAAATATTCGGAGGAGCTTGCAATTTTTCAAAATTTCCACAGATTTTCTGCAAATTTGGGCCAACATTCATCATGTGACATCATCACAACTTCATGTGACGTCATCACAACATGCCTTCAGCCGAAGCCCTCTTCAATTCACGTGTGTTGAACATCAGTTGAACATTTACCTCATTAAATAACACACAAATCACAAAAACAGTGAGGACTAATTAACATGACAAATGACTGAAAATGACACCCCCCCCCCAAAAAAAAACAACAATCCCATTAGTATAACTAAAAGCAGAACGCATTAGAAAAAGACACCGTATCACAGTCATTTGCATCATTTATTCACACAGCGATGGATTGAGGGGAACTGAAGTACCGTAATTATTCGTATCCATGGGATTCCACGCTTTGCTCTAAAATGCTCATTGCTCACATTCGACATAAATGCGGGGAAATGTCATATTTTAGTCTTTTCCGCTGCTTACTCTTTATGAATACATAGCACTAAGCATAAGTAAAATGCATGACATCACATGTTACGTCGAAAGATGCGATTCACTGTAATTAAATGAATATAAAAAAAAGAAAGAACGCTACAGAGATTATAGTTGTGGTATAACATGGCACCTAAATGGTATCTTTTTTTGAGCCGAACAAATGAAAAAAGAAAAAAGAGAAAAGCAGATGAAGAAAAGCTATGTTCTTACATTATTTATTGCTGTATTATTAATACTCCTGTTTTAATAAATTATAATTATACCCATCCCCCTCTAAGGCCTAATGCAATAAAGTTTTGTGCTGTGCTTATTTTAAAGCCATTAAACTAGGTGAAATACTTAATGTAGCATACATTTCTACATGTTGTTTATGCATGTTTGAATGTTATACACTTAGAATGACAGCTTTGCTTGCATGCTTTATTTTTCAAATGTGCTTTCTGAATTTATTTATGTAGCCTACGAACTAAGGGCAAATACTTGAGATCCACGATGACCCAGAAGCGCTTAACTGGACTTGCTGTTCTGAGTGTAAATCATGAAACATGTGAGACACATGGACAACAATAATCCGATATTAACCCGATAAGACAATACTCTGATTAAGAAACTACCATGTAAACAGTGACTATTGATGACCTTAATCCGAATAAAGTCATACTCAAAGTAAACACAAATGTAATTAAGACATGTGGAGTATTCCTATTTTAGTTGCATTATGGAAGTGCATTACAGACATGTACACACCTTAATCACACTATTAACGTCATGTGGGACGTTTCACTGCATTTTGGGACACGTTCACACACGGCAGTGCTCAACTGCGTCAGAAACCGCGTACTTACCTGTTATATATAGTAGGAGAGATGCACGTATTTCACTTAGGACATTTTCACTTAGGGGTGTACTCACTTTTGCTGCCAGCAGTTTAGACATTAATGTCTGTGTGTTGAGTTATTTTGAGTGGACAGCAAATTTACACTGTTACACAAGCTGTACACTCACTACTTTACATTGTAGCAAAGTGTCATTTCTTCAGTGTTGTCACATGAAAAGATATAATTAAATATTTAATGGTGCACTTGTATAGCGCTTTTATCCAAAGCGCTATACAATGTGTCTCCTTCACCCATTCACACACCAATGGTAGCAGAGCTGCCATGCAAGGCACTGGCTTGCCAATGGGAGCAACTTAGGGTTCAGTGTTTTGCCCAAGGACACTTCGGCATGTGGAGTCATCCGGGCCAGGAATCGAACCGCCAGCCCTACGATTGGTGGACAACCCGCTCTACCACCTACCACAGCCGCACATGTTTATATTTACAAAAATGTGAGGGGTGTAATCATTTTTGTGAGATACTGTATGTTCTATAACATGTAAAACCTGAACATGAAAGGAATATTCTAAAAGCAACTTGTGCAAACACCTTAATTACAATATTGTCTTATTCAGAAAAACGTCAATAATTAGATTATTGTCATGTAAACGAGTGTCATATAATGAGGTGATTGATGAGTTTGCAGCAAAGACATCACAAAAAGTAAAAATCTAGAGAAGAGCTCTAGAAGAGATCTGTATCCTTTCTGATGTGAATCACACATTTTAAAATTTATATTTTATTTATATTTACATTTTATTTTATTGAGTTGTGTTTTATGTATATTTCTGTTGTTTTATTTTTCCAGTTCAAATATAATTTCATATATTTGTTTAAATCTTTGCATTTTATACATATGGTTCTGATACAATTGTTGTATTATTACATTGAATATATATTCTTATATATTACATGTATATTAATATAGATTACACTTAATAAACATCTATATGCTTAAATATGGAAAATGTAATTGTGCTCTTCACTTGCCAAATTCCAGTGCTATGACAGTTTTTACATCAGTTGGTCCCATATGATCTTGCCTAGTGTCCTACGACCCCCCGGGCCGGCCCTGACCGTACATGCTGGCTGTATGACACACATTAAAATGCATTTGACTTATGTGTTCAAGTACATATTTTTTTTAAACAAATGCAACAAAAATAAATAAATGAAATTGACTCTGTCAGCCTTTACAACATGCTGAACGATGAGTTTCAACTAAGATGAGCGTGAAACTACGTGTCTTCATGCATCCCCCAAAGATTTTGTTTCAATTTCCAAAGAGAGCTGCAGTAATGGATTTTTTTCCCTGCATTCTGATATAGGTAAGGATAAAGTTGGAAAAACAGCCCATTTAGGTCAGATCTGGTATGGATCTGTACTCAGAGAACAGGAATTTTCATCAACTCTAGCATTTAGTGGGTGAGAGAAAGCTGGAGAAGATAGCAGTGGTTGTTATGGCTCATGTGGGAGTTACACATTACATTCAGCCCATGGAATGTAACCGAACTACCTTCATCACCATGTTGCACTTGGCACCCGGCACACTCAAGCACACCATCCATATGCTATAACATATTTAGAAACGCCTATTATTCTAAAGATTCCGTCTAGATAGAAATACCAGATGTATTCTGACAGGATTATTAAAGAAAACAGCTTTTTTTGTGTGCAATTTCTTATGTATTGCTGTATAGGTAACTCTGTATCCTACTTCGCTTAGTTTCTACTCATGTCATCTTTAAGTACTAAGTGTTTTTCCTGTTCTGATCCCTATAAAGTGGCTGTCTCATACTCAGGTGTGTTATGCTCCCAGGACAGCCCACCCCCTGTCTCCTGGGACACATAAACTCTGAGTTTTTTGGTTGGACAAAGATATCCAAATATATGCTAAATGAGCCAAACATGCAAGAATGTGTGAGAAACTATAAGGATAGTAAAAATCCTTACAATAACAACAAACTCTACAAACAAAGTCCTTTCTCTTTAAGTACTCGGTCCTTTATCCAGCAAACTATTTTTATTTTATTTCCACACTTTTTTCTGTGGCATTCCCTCTCTGGCAAAGAACTGTCTTTTTCCCACTACCCAATTGCTTTCTCATTAGCAGAAAGCACTCAAATTAACTTGATGAACATTCTGTTCATTAAAAAGCTCAACTTTCTCTCTGTGGCATTGTTTCATGTGCTTGTTATATATAGTAGTTTAAACCTTAGCAGCTCCAAACCCAGTGTTACAAATGGGACAATTGCTTTTTCTTTCCAGATTGAAATTCATTCACTTTATTAAGAAGACTTCTAAAACTGGAATTTTTTTCGACTATTCGATCATCCAATTATGTGACAGCAGAACAAGACATAAACTCAATGTTATGTATGCAGCAACAGGTCACAAACTTAAGTTAGAGCTCACATTAAACATTTGAATTGGGAAAAAGTGTGATCACTGTGACTTTAACCATGTCATGGTTTTTGGTACCAGATGGGCTGGTTTGAGTGTTTTATAAAGTGCTGATCTCTTGGGATTTTCCCGCATAAAAGTCTCTTAGAGCTTACACAGAATGTGTGAAAAGCAAAAAAAAAAAAACATTGAGACAGTTATGTGGGTGGAAGCACCTTGTTTATTGCCTTAATTAATACATATATATACAATCAGGTCCATAAGTATTTGAACATTGATACAATTTTGATAATTTTGGCTCTGTACATCACCACAATGGATTTGAAATGAAGCAATCAAGATTTGATTGAAGAGTAGACTTTCAGCTTTAATTCAAGGGGTTTAACAGAAATATTGCATACAGTGCCTTGTGAAAGTATTCAGCCCCCTTGAACTGTTCGACCTTTTGCCACATTTCAGGCCTCAAACATAAAGATATAAAACTGCATTTTTTGTGAAGAATCAACAACAGGTGGGACACAATCATGAAGTGGAACGAAATTTATTGGATATTTCAAACTTTTTCAAC
>JAFFST010053536.1:76050-91795 GCA_022414735.1 Noturus placidus
CTGTTGTTGAATCTTCACAAAAAATTACAGTTTTATATCTTTATGTTTGAGGCCTGAAATGTGGCAAAAGGTCGAACAGTTCAAGGGGGCCGAATACTTTCGCAAGGCACTGTAAATAGTGCATTAGGAATTATATGAATCTATTACAGAGTCCCTCCATTTTCGCAGGCTCGAAAGTAATTGGGCAAACTAACATGATCATAAACATTATTTATTTTTAACACTTGGATGCAAATCCTTTGCAATCAGTGACTGCAGGAAGTCTGGAGTCCATAGACATCACCAAATACTGAGTCCTCAGGTTTTTTTTCAACTAGGAAAGAATTCTGCGATCATCCACTTTAGTTGTCTTTCGTGGCGTTCCAGGACTTCTGATGTTGCTGAACTCTTCAGTGTATTTCTTCTTTTTAAAAATGTACCAAATTGCTGCTTTGGCCAAAAGCAGTTTAAAGTAAAAGTTTCTGTTATCTCTCTGATAGGTTGGTTTTGTATTGTTTTTACGTCTAATGATGGACTCATTCACTTGCATTGACACCTCTTTGGACCAAATATTGAGAGTTTCTGTAAACAGCTACCAAATCCAAATTCAATGTCTGGAAACGGGCCAAACCTGGTCGTGAAACTGCCAATCAGTCAACTGTCCAATTACTTTTGGTCCTGTGAAAATGAAGGGACTTGAAAATGGCTGTAATTCTTAAACGATTAATGCAATATTTCTGTTAAACTACTTGAATTAAAAGCCGAAAGTCTACATTTCAATCACATCTTGACGGCGTCATTTCAAATCCATTGTGGTGGTGTGCATAGGCAAAATTATGTCACTGTCCAAAGACTTATGGACCTGACCATATTTAATAAATATAAGGAGACAGACAGACACAGTATGATCATGGTTGTTGCCTTCCATTGTTTTCCCAATTTGGCTACTGCAGACATGCTTCAACACTGGATGATTGCGACATCATCAGCTCATACAGTAGATTGCTAATTGTTACATTTAAACATAAAAATATAATGATGTGTGCCACCCCTATCCTGGAACATCTACATAATTTTTAGATTTACTTATTTGCAGATGCTTAAATGTGACTTACTTGTAAAGCAGAATAAAAATTCAAGCATATATATCTGTGCAGATAATTGGCTAATGGCTTCTCTCTGGACAAAAAAAAAATGCTCCATTTCTGCAAACCATTGTATGGACTTCGGCTAAATGGTAACGTTCTATCTCCTATAATAATATCTAACATTGATCCTCGACTCTGAACAAAGCTACCGAAAACAAATGAAGTAAAACTACAATATTTGAAGGGAGTAAGTTTGCATTAAATATAACAAGTGACTCATTTTGAATTATTATTATTATTATTGTATTACATCACCAGCTAATTCATTTTCTTGAGCTTATTATCTTAAAAGTTTAAGTGCAATGTAATGTTTCAAATTTGATACCTGCAGCTATTTCACAAATCTTTTTTTATAATGGAAAGTAAGAATAATCAAACATACTTTTAATAGCATTCTGCTGTAGACCATAAATACAACAGTTGGAACTCTATTTAAAATACCCTAGATGTGAGATCATTTTGCACTTTAGTCTTTAAACTTCAGTTCAACGGCTTTAACTTAGAATTTTTATTGAAAAGTGCTTTTAAATAGCAATTTTATGGAAGATGTTCTCATCGAGGTTTGTGCAGGCATCATGATGTTTTTCGCCACGTAAAACCCTGTCCAGTGATGTATATGCAGCGTTCATGCCTGTGGGCCAGAGCATATTTTCTCCATAGGTGTGTACAGATGTATGCATTTATAATGCTACTGTATGTAATCTTCCGGGTTGTTTTGTTAAGCTTGCTTTAGTGTGATGATTGGATTTCAGCACCATCTATTGGCAATGAATAATCTGTGAAAAACAGGAATACTTTTAATCAAATGGTTCTTCTTCGTCTTCAAAAAACGCAAACATTTTAATGAAAAAGTACATACTGTACAGTAAGTATTTTTTGAGGTGAGAAGTATTTATTTCACAATATTTAAATGGTTTATATTTGATCCATAGCACTACATTCGTAAAAAAAATACACACACACACACACAAAAAAAAAACTCCCAATGATACAGGTTATGACAAACAACTCTACATGCTATTAGTAGTGTAGATTCCTGACAGGAGCTTTTATGCATTTTCTTGAACATTAACACACAATAAGAACTTTGACTTGGCAATTCGAAAACATTAACTTAATTCTTCTTTTACCATTCTTTAGTAGAACAACTTGTGTGCTTAGGGTCGTTGTCCTGGGATTCAGTTCATGGACTCACTCACACCTGACTAATTTCACCTTCAAATTAAACTGCTAATCCTACAGGTTCACATACTTTTGCCACTCACAAATATGTAATATTGGATCATCTTCCTCAATAAATAAATGACCAAGTATAATATTTTTGTCTCATTTGTTTAATTGGGTTCTCTTTATCTACTTTTAGGACTTTTTGTTTTAAGTCATATTTATGCACAAATTATTGAAAATTCTTTAAACAAATACAAACTTTAAAGCACCACTGAATTTTTCTTAAAGATTAATTAGTGTTGGAATGTTATCCGTGTTCAAGTATTGCAGTGTTTGTTGGTCCAGAATTTATGCCCCGTTATATCAAAAGAACAGCCTACACATAAATCACACATCAAGTTATGAACACAGAAATCCTCTGTTCCATGTATCTGTAATACACCTAATAACAAACCTCGGATTGTTCTGTTGTCAGAGGAAGCTTTTAAAAAAAACCTAGATAACTCTGAGAGGTATGTCAGTAACATTAATATCCCTGGAAGTTTATGAAGTTTCTGCATGTCTAATCAGCACATATCCATCACCTGCATACTGGTGATTGAATTATATATAAATGCAAAACAACATCCTTAGTGTTCGAGCCATAGTCTAGTGTTGTGTAACTGTACAATATGGAACATTTGCATAATTAGTACAGACAAATGTGTCCATAAATCCCTTTGATATCCTGTTAAAGAGTGTGTGTAACAGGTGTGTTGCTATATCCCATGCTTCGGTATCTTGAATATGTATTTAGGCTCATACTGAGGTGTGCTTAACAGTGTCTGTGTTTTGCTAAAAATGATTACTTGATGTGTTTGATCTTATGCTGCATTCGACTAAAACTCTGAACTCGTTCCTCTGACTAGGAAAAAATAAATAAAATGCCCCCTTGACATTGTCAAATCAACATGGTTGCTCACAACATCAACAATAAACGAAGAAGCACTTCCTTACTTTTAAATGAGTTATACTGTATATACAAGAATTTGCTTTAGATCAATCAACACATATATTGGTTCGTTAAATCTATAACACGGACTGTACAGGAGATAATTATACATCACTCATCAAAGTTAGCTTGTAAGTTTTTCGGCTAACAAAAATATGAACATTGAGGTGTTTGTGTTTTTGCACCACTTTGTAGCTTGAAAGCGCAAAGGTCGAAATTACGTAATTCCAAAAGTTCCGACTTTCCACTACTGAGTTTAGTCAAATGCAGCATTCGTTCTTTCAAGTAAACGCTGGATATTTAAAAATCTGTCACTTACTGCTAATATTAATTACTGTCACAGGAAAAGCAGTGTAATTAGAAAGTAGTGTAATTAAAAATGTTATAGCTTAATATTATAAAGCCCCAAGCACAATCAAACACACACACACACACACACACACACACACACACACACACACACACAACCCAATTCACCAAGCTTCACCTAATTTTGCGGTATATATTGATTGAAGTCGTCTACCTAAAAAAGCATAAAAAACAACAACAAATGATTATTTCTGGCACATATTTAAGCTCTGGTAAGTGTGTGAGCGTTTGTTCATAAAGGGTTTCATCAACAACGTTAATAAATGTTGAATATCCTTGTGGAATGCACAACAGTTAAAGAATAAAACACTTCACGACATGTTATTGTACTGTAGGAGAATAATCAATTTAACACACTTAAGCTACCACCCTGAAGTTTATTATTTTCCAATAACAGCACAGCCTGAAGTATTTTCATCTTCTTGTACCACAGCAATTTGGCAACGCTGACATTTTCAAAACATTATTAATGAACGACATCTACATTTGATCAGTTTATAGTTACATTTAATATTATTCATTTTTATTTAGCAATAAAACAGTCCCTCCAGGATTTTGCGATTTCGCAATCGCAGAAATAAGCACATAATCAAGCAAACTCCGCAATATTCAGAAGAGCTTGCAATTTTTCAAAATTACCACAGATTTTCTGCACATTTGGGGCAAGACACGTCATGTGACCACATCACAACGTGTATTCAGCCAAAGTCCTCGTCATTTCATGTGCGTTCAACATGAGTACAACTAAAAGGTCCGATTTACTACCAATTCAAGTAGTTTTGCACAAAAGAGCAAAAAAACAAAAACAAAACAAAACTGCGAAATCCTGTACGGACTGATGAAGCTCTTCTCCTCCCACCCACTTGAAGTGAATACAATGAAAAAAATTAATAAAACACAGTCCCAAAGATTTTCCCATGTTTGAAAATGAAAAGTTATGGTTTTACTTTACTTCACTGTTACAAAGTTAAAACACTGATCCTTCCAAAAATGGCACATGAATGTCTTCTCACAGAAAACACAACAATTACATTTAAGAAACAATGTTTGAAAAATCTGTTAATGTGGACTGTCATCTATAGAAGTTCCTGTGTAAGCTATTACTATAGAAATTACACCATATTGGAATAAGCATATTAATATAAACCTTGTAGCTGCTCAGAGCTTCTGTACAACACCTTCTGACCAATCGGAGTTTATCATTCAACACAACTGTGGTCTGCTGTACACAAGAATATTGTAGTATTACAGTACATAATGTTGCATTGTAATTGTTGTCGCTAATGCAGGGTGCTTGAGATGGATTCTTCCTACCTGATGTTCAGGTGATGTAGTTGTTCAGATGGGTTTGGAGATGTGCAGTCTGCTCCTCTGAATCTCCTCCATTATGGCTTGCACCACCTCAGACGTCGTGCCCTGACCCCCCAGATCAGCTGTCCGTAACTGAATGGCCAGGATGGGGAAAAAACAAGGTAGTGAAGGATAAAAACTATCTAATAGATTCTGTGTGCTCACATGAATTTAAGTATACAGTCATGTGAAGATATAAGTACACCCAATTGAAATTGTTGGCTTTTTTGGACAAGCAAACATTTGATTTGTACGTTTGCCCACTAACAAAGAAATGATCAGTCTATAATTTTAATGGTAGGTTTATTGGAACAGTGAGAGACAGAATAACAACAAAAAAAATCCAGAAAAACGCATGTCAAAAATGTTATAAATTGATTTGCATTTTAATGAGGGAAATAAGTATTTGACCCCATCTCAATCAGAAAGATTTCTGGCTCCCAGTTGTCTTTTATACAGGTAAAGAGCTGAGATTAGGAGCACACTCTTAAAGGGAGTTCTCCTAATCTCAGTTTGTTACCTGTATAAAAGACACCTGTCCACAGAAGCAATCAATCAATCAGATTCCAAACTCTCCACCATGGCCAAGACCAAAGAGCTCTCCAAGGATGTCAGGGACAAGATTGTAGACCTACACAAGTCTGGAATGGCTACAAGACCATTGCCAAGCAGCTTGGTGAGAAGGTGACAACAGTTGGTGTGATTATTCGCAAATGGAAGACACACAAAGGAACTGTCAATCTTCCTCGGCCTGGGGCTCCATGCAAGATCTCACCTCGTGGAGTTGCAATGATCATGAGAACAGTGAGGAATCAGCCCAGAAATACACAGGAGGATCTTGTCAATGATCTCAAGGCAGCTGGGACCATAGTCACCAAGAAAACAATTGGTAACACACTACGCCATGAAGGACTGAAATCCTGCAGCCCCTCTGCGCATGAAAGCACATATACATGCCCGTCTGAAGTTTACCAATGAACATCTGAATGATTCAGAGGACAACTGGGTGAAAGTGTTGTGGTTAGATGAGACCAAAATGGAGCTCTTTGGCATCACCTCAACTCGCCGTGTTTGGTGGAGGAGGAATGCTGCCTATGACCCCAAGTACACCATCCCCACCGTCAAACATGGAGGTGGAAACATTATGCTTTGGGGGAGTTTTTCTGCTAAGGAGACAGGACAACTTCACCGCCTCAAAGGGACAATGGACGGGGCCATGTACTGTCAAATCTTGGGTGAGAACCTCCTTCCCTCAGCCAGGGCATTGAAAATTAAAAGTAATTACTAAGTCATTACCAAGTACTAAGTCATGTTTTGCAGAGGGGTCAAATAGTTATTTCCTCATTAAAATGCAAATCAATTTATAACATTTTTGACATGCGTTTTTCTGGATATTTTTGTTGTTATTCTGTCTCTCACTGTTCCAATAAACCTACCATTAAAATTATAGACTTATCATTTCTTTGTTAGTGGGCAAACGTACAAAATCAGCAGGGGATCAAATACTTTTTTCCCCCCACTGTATGCTCATTGGTAAACTGTAGTCTTGCAAAGGCTTTCTCATAACATGCCTCCCATGCAGGCCAAATTTGTACAATCTGTCTCTGATGGTAGACTCATGCACATTGACACCAACAGTTGCAAGACTTACTAGCCAATCCTCTGATGAAATTTTGGTGTTCTTGGAGACTTCTTTAAGCATGAGACATTCTGCTCTTGGGCTGAATTTGCTGGGACGGCCAGTCCTGGACTAACTGACAGTTTGTGCCATTTGTAGATTATTTTCCTTACAGTGGAATGATGTATTGCAAATAATTTGGAGATATTTTTAAATATTATGTGTCATTTGATAGAGTGTAACACCTTTCGTAATAAGCACTGTTTCAAAGATGATCAAATGTTTACTTGTCCAAATATGTCCCAAAAAGTCAACAATTTCCATGGGGTATACTTTTTGTTTCACATGACTGTACAAAGTGTGCATTAAAATTGACAGTTGTAGAGCTCAACGTCTACAGGACAACAACCCAGTTGAGTAGGGGCAAGAATCTGAGAAATTTTGAATACAGAGAGTGAACAAATAAATAACAACACCAAAATTCCATTCTTCATCCATAACCAGAAATACTAGAGGAAACAAGCTCCAGTGCACTGAAAAGCTTGAGATAAAATACAATATTAAAATGACAGTTTCCATCTGGTTTAGAAATTTGACCACTCAGATTAAAAGAGATCCTGGTACATCAATGATTTTGATGCATTATAGTAATATATAATGCATATATTAGTGCTGCAGAGTGGAAAGCACTGAAACAAGTCATCAGCAATGCTCAGAGAATCATCAGCGTTCTTCGTCTAGCTCATACAGTATCTGCTGCCTCTGTAGAGCAACCACCATTTCCACAGCTCCAACTCACCCCTGTCAACATTTCCTCACCCTCCTGCGTTCTGGAAGGTGCTACTGGTGTATCAATGCTTACTCCACTTCTACCCCAGAGCCATCAACAGTCTGAACCAGCACAAGCTGCCCATATTCTCACCTATAGACTCTAATACCTTCTCAATACACATGGCTGCACTGGACACCTGTTCTCTCACACACATACCACACCATGCTGCTAATGTTTTGGCATGTCATCTGCTTCAAATATTTTGCACATCTAATATTTTGCACAATACGCAGTATTTACCTGCGTGTAAATATTCAAATTAGCCATCGATAGCATCAATAGCCATGTTTGCAATTAAGTGCCCGTGACCCTCAAGAAAAGGATAAGCGGTATAGAAAATCGGTGGATGGATGGGATGCTATTAAGTGAGTTAACGTTATGCTAACCTCTGTGTCTAAATAATAAAATTAGCTGTGTTTTTATATCTGCATTCTTTATATCTATGTATTTGTGTAAATTGGGTTTATTTTGTAGGTTTGAATTATGAATTAACACAATGTTGTGTGGTATCGTGATACTACTTGGGATCGTTACACTTCAGCTGGTATAGTATCATAAGATATGTTTATGGTATCTTGTGACCACCCTATTCTACACACAGAAACCTAATAGTGTCCTGACTAATCTTGTAACAGACTTGAGGCGATAATAAAATTCAGTTGTTTATACGTATTGAAAAATTTTGAATGCACATCTCGACATCAGCACATCAGCTATCTGCACCACTGAGAATACATTTGTACTGTACATATGTGCAAATGAAACATATACAGTCTACTGTATATACTGTATATAAATCCTTTTCATTTAATATATATAGCATTCACTCCATATAAAAAAATTCTACATACCGCTATTAAAGTTGCAGCTGAATTAAAAATTCAAGTGAAAACCAACCAGGTTATTACATGATTTTTCCGTCTTTCTTTTTCTCCCCTTAGAACATACTGCACAATCCTGAATACGAGTGAGTAATATAGTTAATGACATTCAATCATACAGTACCTGAGTCTCAGATAAAGTTGTAAGGACTGCTTTTCGAATTATACTGGCATAATCATGAAGTCTAGAAGAAAAGTAGAAAGTAGAAGATAGAAATAAATGTTAAAATCCATCGATTAATAGAAACCACTTAGATAGAACATCTCTAGAATAGATATCGGCACAACTTGCCAATTAAATAGATGATGAGTATAGAATATGTTAAAGGAGCAAAATGCAATTGCAAAGAAAAGGGAAAAAGATTGCCCTTTTCCCTAACAACCCTCCCCCTTCTGTGCCCAATGATTTGCCTTCTAAGGAAAAGGCATCAAGCTGGGCAGCTCTGTTCTGAGTATTAGCTGGTCTAATTTCTGGGCCTGAAAAATGGCAATTAAATTTGAAATCAAGAATCTAGACAGATCCATTGCATGGTGTTATTATGAATAACAGTTTTTCCAGGGTATCTTCGAAATATTATTATTATTATTATACTTATTATTATTATTATTATTATTATTATTATTATTATTATTATTATTATTATTATTATTGTTGTTGTTGTTATTATTGTTATTATTATAGCTCTAGAAATAGTTTTGAATCATTATAAACTGCATGTTTCATTTAATTCAGCAGGATGCTATATCCAACTTCTCTTCACACACTTTAAGTGATCCAGCATGAGGCAGCTGGCCAGCAGTGTAGCCGTGGGGTTTGCAATGTTCTTGTTAGCAATGCTTTTCCCAGTGTTCCTGGTGGCCTGCAGCACAAAGAACAAAAATAATGAGAATGTCTGGAATCCTTCTAAGAGCTCCTTTACCAACAGTTGAAATGTTAAATGTGATTCCTCTCTCTTACTGTTTCAAAAACAGCGTAGTCTTTGCCGTAGTTGGCCCCTGGGACTAAACCTGGACCACCCACGAGTCCGGCACACACGTTGCTCACCACGTTACCATAGAGGTTTGGCATCACCATCACGTCAAACTGCTGGGGCTTTGAGACGAGCTGCATGAACAGAAATAAAACAGATACACGGCATACTTTTATGACTCACTTGCACCGTTTAGCCACTTTAGCCTTCGACAATACCTGACAAGTGTCGGATCTCAACTAGGTGTTATTTTTGATTCTCCGCATTGAAGCAGAGAGAAACTAAATGCTGATATACCACACACTTAAAAACACACTTGATTTAAAGCAAAGGCTAAATTTACAGTAAGGTAAAAAAATACTGTGTAGAAAAATATTCTTAATCTCTGAGTGCATGCTGGTAAGCAGATACCTGCATGGTGGTGTTATCCACAATCATGTTGTCAAATGTAATGTCTGGATAGCCTGCTGCTACCTCCTTACAGCACTGCAGGAAGAGACCATCACCCAGCTTCCTGTACAGAGCAAAGTAAAGATGAAACAGAGCCCAAGGTCTAAACCATAAAATCATACCATTCATGAAAATGACTTTGTTTCCATTTATGTGTAGCATAAAGTCTCATATAGTGTCTTGCATAAGTATTTATCCTCTTGACATTTCCCACATTTTGTAATGTTACAATCAGGAACAGAAATTCATTTTTAAGTGGGATTTTATCATCAATCTACAGCGAAGAGCCAATAATATTGAAATGGCTGGTGGTGAGTCAATACCGTTTGCAAAATTATTTACAAATGAAAAATGTCAAATTTGTGATTGCTTGAGGCCCCAGAATTTGTTAGAGAACATACCTAAGCAAGCAGCATCATAAAGACCAATGAACTGTCAAAACAACTCTAGGACAAAGATCTGGAAAAGTACTATTGCGCAACTTCTTTAAAAATAATTTTGCAAACTATATTGGTCCCCCACTTCAATATTATGGGCAACTTTGTGTATATTCATGATGTACAATCCCAATTAAGTCTCCAAATATAGAAAAGTTACATTGTATAAATTGCACTGTATAGTTTAACATAATCCATTCATTTTCTGTACTACTTATCCTATACAAGGTTGCAGGGAGATTAGAGCCTATCCCAAGGGACTCGGGCCATGGGACACCTTCAACAGGGTGCCACATACATTCACAAACTACGGACAATTTGGAAGCGCGAATCAGCCTAGACTGCATGTTTTTGCACTGGGCAAGGAAACCAGAGTATCCGAAGGAAACCCTCGAATCATGGCGAGAACATGCAAACTTTGTGCACACAGTTCGGAGGCGGGAATCAAACCCCAAATCCCCGAGGCTTGAGGCAAATAGTGCAAGCTACTAAGCCACTGTGCCCCCCTTAAACATAATCTATAGTTTCCTCTGGTGTTTATTACCAAAAAGCTCTATTTTGGTTTCATCTGACCATAGAACCCGATCCATTTGAAGTTCCAGTAGTGTCTGGCAAACTGAAGATGCTTGAGTTTGTTTTTGAATGAGAGTAGAGGCTGTTTTCTTGAAACCCTTCCAAACAACTTGTGGTGATGTAGGTGCCTTCAGATTGTAGTTTTGGAGACTTTCTGACCTCAAAATGCTTAGATTTTTTTGGGCGCTCAAATTGTCCTCTTCACAGTGCATTGAGACAATATAGACACACGTACTCTTCCAGGTTGATTCCTAAGATTTCCAGTTGACTGGAACTTCTTAATTATTAACCTGATGGGGGAAATGGGCACCTTCAATGCTTGTGCTATTTCCTTATAGCCACTTCCCCTTTTGTGAAGCTCAACAACCTTTTGCCGCAAATCACTGCTATATTCCTTGGTCTTACACATTGTTATGAATGACTAAGGGAATTTGGCCTATGTATTACCTCATATTTATGCCCCTGTGAAACAGGAAGTCATGGTTGAACAATTTTCTGTTCCTGGTCAGCTATGTTTAATATATCAACGGGAATATGCAAATATATTTTTCTCATATGAATTCATAGAGGTGCCAATAATTATTGCACACCTATATTTAACAGACATTTTTTTTTGGATAAACCTGTGTTGTGTTTGCAATTGCTTGATATCCATGAGAGTGGGTATTTTTCTGAATTTGTTTGAACAAAAGATAAAAAAGTTAAACAATAAAGACAATTTTTTCACAACCTTCACCAAGGGTGCCAATATTAGTGGAGGGCACTGTATGTAATATTTCTGCTTTACATAGAAAATGTAGAATATAGAAAAACAGTAAATATTGTAGATTGAAACTGACATGATGTTGGCTTTATGTACAGCAGTGACCCTGCGGCGTCCTTTTTCTCGGGCAAGTTTGAAGGCGTATTCAGCGATCCGCAATGAGTTTATCCGAGTGATGATCTTCAGACACTCCACGACTCCTGGGACATTCTAAGGAAATAAAACGGTTTGAATGTACTACACATAATATTGATTGATTATTAACTCATTTTCTAAATGAATTCTTGGATATATAAAGAAACCTTTGCACTGGCACATCTGTATGTGTGTGTGTGTGTGTGTGTGTGTGTGTGTGTGTGTGTGTGCATGATAAAAAGAGTAAAACTGATACAAACCTCATGCTCTAAGCTGCTATACTCTCCTTCTGTATTCTCTCTAAGGATGATGATGTCTATGTCCTTGTGCCGGGTTTGGACACCAGGGAGAGTCTGGCAGTGCATCACATTAGCATATAGGTCCAGGGATGTGCTGAGGTTTTAAACAAGGAACATTTGTGATTGTCATGCAAACTAGGATTAAATCATAAAAACCAATTAAACTGTACTTTACAACTTTTGTATTTATAAATAACACTGTCACAAAGCAGTGTTACAGATATCTGGATGAAGATTTACATCCCTACAGAGTGAACACTGGAAAGGAAAATCTCCCTGAGATTACAAAACCTCAAAAGCCTCCCTGAGATGACAAAACCTCTACGGGAACTACATTAAAAAGAAATGCATCCTCTTAAGAATGACAGGAGATCCATTCATCCATTATCTATTCTACTTATCCTACACACGGTCACGGGTAGCCTAGAGCCTACCCAAGGGGACACAGTGCACAAAGTGGGGGACACATGGACATAATAGGGCAAAAATCACACACGTTGTGGACTATTTAGAGATGCCAATCAACCTACAACGCATGTCTTTGGACTTTGAATCTGGAGTAAACCCCGGAGAGCATGCAAACTCCACACACAAAGGGTGGAGGTGGGATTAAGATAATTTGTTACTCTACTACAACTGTATCCTATAAAACCAAATAGTAGTAAGTGTGTTGAAAGAGTGTTGAGTATGAGCACACCGAGTATAAGAGTCCTGAGATGAGCACATGGAGATTTTTATGATTATAGAAGCAGTTCTACAATATCCAGGTCAGATTATCCACTGAAGCAAGAGTGGGCATAAACTGCTTTTGGAAAGTGCAAAATCCATGTGGGACTATCCACAGCACCAGAATGTGTACACTTTAATCTTACTAAAGAGACAAATAAAACATATTCTCTAAAGACACATTAATAATAATACCGTAGCAAGTTGTTCCTAGACATGTGAGAAGGTGGAAGTTTGTGATTGGTCTCTATATTTCCTGAAAAAAGGAGTAGCACAAATAACTACAAGACCTACAGTAGTTAAGAGCATATATTTTCAAATGTGTCCTCCTACACAATAATACCCTACCCTTCAGTGCAACGCCATTGCGTCTGATAGCTGTGATAGCATTATTAATGTCATCCTCTGAGGTCGCCGCTGAGTCCACGTTCACCACCTCAAAATCCACTGGAACGCAGGAGAACCTGTGAAGATCTAAATCTGTCAAACTATCCAAATCTCCCAAGACCCAAACTAAGCCTCATCACCAGACCTGAAAAGCTCCCGGACATGGCTCATAAGTTCAGGACCAATACCATCTCCAGGGATCAGCGTTACTGTGTGTCGGCCTCCATACTTGGCAGGAGGTGGCTGGTGTGTGGAAACAAGAGATAGACCCACATAATAAAGTCAGCAAATACTATACACATGGGTACTCACTCCAAAGAAAATGATATTACAGGATCTTCATGGTGAACATCCAAATATTTTAATTTCTACTTAATAGTTGAAATACCACTACAAAACTCATCTACGGGATCGCACACATGTGCAAAAGATATTTTTATGTTTACAAAAGGCATTGCATTATGTTAAGTTGAAAGTAAGCCTGTGTTTATTCTTGAGTCTGTAGCACATGTCTGCCATCCACTTCTATATTTTGAAGGTGTATTCCATGTAGGAGTTTCCCTTATTTATTTAACCATGGTAGACTTTAAGCTTAATGTACCTTTATAATATAGTGGTATAATGCACTACATCCACACATAGTACTCACAATAACCTTGCCAGGGATTGAGGATGATGAGGGGGATGCATAATTTAGGTGAGTAGATGTGAATGTGAAGAAGAGAACAAGTTAGTCATGGGAAAATGGGAATATCAGAGCCAGTGCTAACATTTGTACATAAACAATCCATTCATAAGCCTAAGCTGCCAACCTATTAGGTGTACCTACCTTATGTCCATGCACATTGGCCATTTTATCATTATAGGTGCAATTTCTGCTGATACACTATATGGCCAAAAGTATGCGGACACCGATCAATCTCACCCATGTGTCGGTCTTCCCCAAAGAATGTTGGAAGCACACTCACTAACTAACTAACTAACTACATTTACATTTACATTTATTCACTTAGCAGACGCTTTTATCCAAAGCGACTTACAAATGAGAGATACAAGCAAAGTGATACAAAGCAGAGAACAATACAAGTAATGCTACTATACAAGATCTATTAATTGAGTACCAGAAGAAGCAACGTGTGCAGAGTAGAGGTGTAAGTGCAAATTTTATTTATTTATTTATTTTTTTAATGAGATGGTTAGGTGTTGACGAAAGAGGTGGGTCTTCAGCTGTTTCTTGAAGATGGTGAGTGAATCTGCAGTCCTGATTGAGGTTGGAAGTTCATTCCACCACTTAGGAACAGTTAGTGTGAAGGTTCTGGAAAGGGACCTTGTGCCGCGCTGAGTAGGAACTACTAAACGTCGGTCGCTAATCGATCGCAGATTGCGTGCTGGAACGTAAGCCTTCAGGAGAGAGTTGAGGTAGGAGGGTGCTGTTCCAGACAGTAACTAACTAACTAACTAACTAACTAACTATCTAACTATCTATCTCTTGAGCATTTATTTAGATGAGTAGTCACACTTAAGAATTTGGGTACATCAAAAGACATTGGTATGTAATGGTAAAAGTCATTTGCATTGACTGATTGGTATGTAATTGTAAGAGATGATATATAGTTGTTGTGTAAAGACGTTACATTTGTGTAACAATGTAATAATTGTGCGATCTGCATAATAAAATGTTAGATGATGGGCTGATTTTCAGGACAGAATTTTAAATTCGTTTTAAATTAGGTAGATTTTTACTTTATGTTATAGTTTTAACGGCAGTTAAATTTGCATGAATGCAGTACATCAGTGGATCTCAAAGTGTGGTGTGGAGATCCTCTGTGAGCCATAACTTGCCAGGGTGTTCATTCATTTTTAATATTATTATTGTTATTATTATTTTAAATCATATTTACCTGATGCTTTTAATATTGAAAATTTGGACTGTTCTAAATCCATGCAGATACATTATATATCAAATTGTGTATAGAATAACATTCATCTACATTCAATCACAAGGCATAAAGCAATTAGCAGAAACAAATGAATACACGAAAGGGATCTGTCTTGCTGTAAGAAGACTGAGAACCTCTGCAGAAAAGTAGTTCACTACTTCCCTAGAGAATCAATGTGGGTTCCATCTTAATTTCTATCATGAACCATCTTGAACTCACTGCTGAGTCTTAGCAGTACTGTATTAGTTACTGTATGTATGGAGTTCTTGCATCTGGGCGGCTGTGGCTCAGTCGGTAGAGCGGGTTGTCCACTAATCCACTAATCGTAGGGTTGGTGGTTCGAATCCCGGCCCGGGTGATCCCATGCTGAAGTGTCCTTGGGCAAGGCACTGAACCCTAAGTTGCCCCCGATGGCAAGCTAGCACCTTGCATGGCAGCTCTGCTACCATTGGTGTGTGAGTGTGTTCTCATTTGTAAGTCGCTTTGGATAAAATCGTCTGCTAAATTAATAAAAAATGTAAATTTAAAAAAAATTTTTTTAAATCTTATACCCATAAACGTGTGGGTTTCCTCTGGATGTGTGTCTGTGAATGTGTGTGTATATCTACCTATCCAGGGTCCCAAAATAATCTATGCATAAGGGAAATTTAACAGAAAACACTTTTTAACAAAATGTCTTCCAAAAAGTTTCATACTTAGTTTACAGTGTATATATATATATATATATAT